>CM071876.1:11080869-11091611 GCA_036759665.1 Gynandropsis gynandra
CTTTTTACTTTCATCAACTGCTGAAACCATTTGCTTAATTTTAAAACCAGCACCAAATATCTCTTTCATGTACTCATTCCCTGTGACATATCGTGAACCCGATATTTTCAAAGTTGAATCATAAAAACATTTCAAAATCGGTAGCAAACATCGTGCATAAGTCCAATCATCATTCGTCGGTGGACCTAATCCATTTTTTGTGAGGTCTTCTACATATTTATCTCCTTCTAACTCAAGCATATCAAAACCTTCTTTAAGTCTTAGAGCTGATTCTAATATTAAATATGTGGAATTCCATCTCGTTTCAACATTCAAACAAAGACCAACTTTTGTAGAAAGCTCTTTATGCACCAAACATTCTTTAAATTTTGCAGCTCTATTTGTAGAAGACCTAACATAACGAACAGCAGCACGAATCTAGCAATCGACTCATGTACGTCTTGCAATCCATCTTTAACAATTAATCCCAAAATATGAGCACCGCATCTCATGTGAAAAAATTCACTATCTAATATATTTGTCTCCCATGTTTTCAACTTTCTTTTTAGATACTTTATCCCTATATCATTAGAACTTGCATTATTAACCGTGACTGTGAAAACTTTATTGATTCCCCAATGAATCAAACATTTCTCAACCATCTTGCCTATTGTTTCACTAGAATGATTAGGGATGGGACAAAAGTTGATAATCCTTTTGTGAATTTTCCAATTAGCATCAATAAAATGTGCAGTCAAACACATGTAACTAATGTTTTGAACTGATGTCCAAGTATCAGTGGTGAGGCAAACATTTCCTTTATGTTTCTTAAAAAACTGTCGCAACTTATTATTTTCTTTCAAATATAAAATCATGCAATCCCTAGTAATTGTCCTCCGAGAAGGAATCACAAAACGAGGTTGAGCAATACTCATAAAATACCGAAACCCTTCTCACTCAACAATCCTAAAAGGAAACTCATCAATTATGATCATTTTCACTAATGCTTTTCTAGTTGCATCTTGATCAAATGTAGCAAAAGATGGAACACCACCCGTAAAATCATTTTTCTTCACTTGATGATACAAAGTTGTTTGCTTCAATTTTTTACTATTCGATATTTCATCATGATCACCTTTTGCCATCAACCTTTTTTTGCAAATCCTAGCATGTTTCAGCATTGCACTAGTCGAAATTCCTCTACTAGACATTACAGCTAATCAGTTTCTCACAATGAATGCAACTAGCTTTTGAACCTTCTTTCGTCCGTTTAAAATATTTCTAAGCATCAGATATTAAATTTTTGTTTACCTCCTCTTCTTCTGCAGCATCAGTAGACTGTTGTTTTCCAGTTGGTTGGATTTGTCTTTTTCATCAACAATGGAAGGCAAGGATGGAAAGGATTGAGAGATTTGTGGCATATCAGTATTGTCGGCCATAGAAGACATCTGTATGACAAGCCACGGGACAAATTACAAGTCATAATCAATGAGTCTACTTTAGCTTTTGAATCTGGAGAAAAACTCACTTAGCAGCGTCGGCGGTCTATCGAGAGGGGAGAGAGAGGAGGCTGGAGCGACAGCGATCTATCGAGAGGGGAGAGAGAGGAGGCTGGAGCGTCGAGCGAGCAGCGTCGAGCAGGGGACGTCGAGCGGGGGACGTCGACCGAGCAGGAGGAGAGCGGCGGTGGTCTCTAGGGGGAAGGCGATTTCAGTTTTTCAGAGGCGGTATATGCCTATGGACGGACGATTTCAGTGTTAGGTTTAGGGGAAAAGAAGGTTAGGTTTAGGGTTCCCAAGGGCATTTAGGTAATAAATATTAAAATCAGGGGCATTTATGTAATTTTTTGCGAGTACCCGCGGGTATCCGTTTGTGAAACAAAAATACCCGTCCCGAACCCGAACCCGCGGGTTTTGAAATTAAATTACCCGAACCCGAACCCGCACCCGCGGGTATGAGTAATTTTTTGCGGGTTCGGGACGGGTTTCGGGACGGGACGGGTAGCGCGGGTTTTTTGCCCACCCCTACCTAAATCCTCTACCCAGGAAATCAACGTCACTCATCTTCCGATGTAGCGCGGAACATCTAGATGCATGAAGAACAATACGGAATTCGACCTCTAATGTCAGATGGGAGCTCAACCTCTATAAACGGAAATGACTCTTCCGAGCCTAAATCTTCTATCTAAGATATAAATGTACTCACCTTCCGATGCAGTAAATCTACAACCTAGATGCATGACGGACAATGGGGGTTCTACCTCGATTATTACCGTTCCTAAATAGATTAACCGATTGGTCAAATTCTCATTAACCTAATTCATTCGAAGGTTGATTCCCGAGACTCAAGTCTGACTCTCTCGATGCCTAGACGAATCTCTAATCTCCCTCAAACGTGCCTAATCTCATTCGAATAGATCTAGTCTTATTCAAGCATGAAATCAACAACGTATGAAGGCATTACGCACATATCTATAACCTATCGAACCATACGATTGAAAAAAACCGAAATCAAGCATTAACGAATCAAACTATCCATTACAATGGCATCCCTAACCCATGATAACAGATCTACTCAGAATACATAGGGAAACAAACACAAACGAAGTAAATGTTCATCTCTATCATCTCGAGTGGTGGTTTTGGATGAATCCTTTGGGTGGCCAAAGTCTTCAACCATGTTCTCTCCTCTTTCTCCTGTGTATTTAGGTGTCTTTTCTAGTTTTTGCCTCGTCCCATTGCCCTGGATCCCCCTCCTTTCTTCTTTATTTGCCCGTTCAAAAACTCAAAACAGGTTGTTGCGAGAAAGGCGGTCCGCACGGGCTCATGCTCTACCTGATCGGGTATCAGTCAACCCAAGCGGGTTAAGGTATACGCCCGAGCGGGGTCGATGTGATTGACCTACCTGATCGGGTTCTCTTCCGGCCTGAATCGTGTGATTTTTTCTGGAACTTCTGCGGAACTTCAGCCCGAGCGTGGCCTCTTCCAAGCCCGAGCGGGCTGTCTTTACTTGTTGTTTCCGCTCCTTTTGCTCGATGCTCGGGTGTTCCATTTAGTTCTGTGGCCGTGCACATATTGTATCTTATCACTTAATCATGTTTTTGGGGTGGATTTTCCGTAATCATTCGTGTTTGCTTCATGTCTTCATTTCCTACACAAAACATGAAATGGTAGATGAAATCCTCGAATATACTCAATAACTCGGTAATGTCCAAGAAATCTAATTAAAACTAAACCTAGGAATCATGAAAATACTATGACGGATTACATGTTATCATACGTGTTTATGTTTTTCCTTTTTTGTGATCTATGCTTAATAAGATAAAACATATTTATACAAAAACAATACTTAAATGTTAATAATATTTAAATATTCTTTCGTGTTACTTTCTCCTGCATTCATTCATCAAAGTACTCTTCTACACAACTTTCATTATAGTTATCCAACAAAAGGTATATGAGTTAAACGAATCTTCTTCCCATGTCCGATTCTTTTTTAGGAAAAAAACACTATGCTATAGTGAGTAGTTATTTGCATCTTTATATACTCAATTGATAGATTCAGCTACATTGATACTATCAACATACCGCTCCTTTAAAAAGTAACATATTGTCCATTTTTCTAGTTCAATATCGTATTCGACATAGGTAGTTTCTTGAGGGTATTTACTCTTAAATTCATCATATAGCTCGTGAAATCGAGTCATCGAATACGCCTTAACACATTGTTTAAAATTCTTCGTTATGGATTCCCTATATGTTTTCTTACCATGAAAAACTTTTGATTTCGCATTTTCCGATATATGTCAAAGCAAAAACCATGTTTGGCGTTCTTATATACATCACTTATCGTCTTGGCAATACTCTTATTCCTATCCGAAGTGAAAGTCAAATCAAGATCATCTAGTATGACCTCTTGAAGCTTCATCATAAGCCATTTCCAACTAGCATCATTTTCCATAGTCAACTATTCTAAAAGCAAATAAATATTGGTGAAAATTGGCGTCTTGACCGATAACAATGATCACCACCATACGCTTCTTCAAGAAAGTTTGGTCCGCTGCAATAAATTTTCTTAATTATCTAAACCCTTCAATACAAACTCCCAATATAATAAATAAATACGTGAATCTCTTATTTTTGTCTATTTCAATATGTGTAACAAATCATTATTCACTTTTTTAGCATGTGCAAGCAAAATGGAAGAATTTCAAAACTAATTTCTAGACTACCGCGTGATACATATTCAACCAACTTGTTCTCTCTTCATGCTATAAAATATGATACTTTTACACCCAAATATCCATGGGTATCGTTCTTTTACACCCAAATATCCAGGACAACTAGGTACACTAAAAAATATAGTATCGTTCTTTTACACCCAAATATCCAGGACAACTAGGTACACTAACTAAAATATATAGTATAAAATATAATGTACCTAGTTGTCCTGGGTATCGTTCTTTAAAAAATGATTGAACCATTTTTGGTGCGCCAACATGTTTACTAGCCTCACCTAGGGAGCATGTATGAGTTTTGTTGTGTACCCTCACTGAGAAAGCATCTAAAGGATTGCGTCTAGCCACATGTAAAGATAATTTGCAACCAGAATCTCTATGTTTGCATGTTGTAGAAAATAATGTCTTCGTCGACTTCACTACGTTAAATCTGAAGCATTAAACTATGTGACCTTTTCAGGAAATATTACAACGTCATTTTTGCATGCAAATTCTTTACCAAGTTAATGTCTAAATCGTCATCCAAATCAAAACTTGAAGAACCAACAATCATTAAATCATAAAGGCACACTGCCTTCAACATGTTTTTCATTATCAACTTCATTTTCGGGTTCATCAAGTTCATCATTTATGGCTTCAATACGTGCGTGCTTCATTTTCAACTTCATTTTTGGCTTCAATACACTCTTCATTTTCAAATTCATATCCGACTTCAACACATTGTTCATTCTCAACATGTTTTGTTTTTCAACATGATCTTTTTTTAGAAAATTTACGGGAACTATCATCTCTATTTTTTCATTCCATCAATGAACTCAACATGTAAGACATCCATCCTTGTTAGCTTCCAACAAATAACCAATAACATCTTCTTAATATAAAATGTTTGAAGGCTTATTTGGTCCTATAATCATAGGAACATAGCTCAATATTATCTTCTTCACAGATTTGTTTGTATCAATCTTCCCATTGATGCGATCAACAAAATCATTATATCTCACACTTTACAAACTTTTATAGAGCAATATTGTACAAACTTCATCATTTTCAGAAATCCATCATATCCATTCATCATTTGCAATCTTGTGATAAAACCCCCATAATCAAAATGAATTACTAACCACTCATTAGTTCTTTTTGCATTCATCCTACACAACAAAATTCTACAAATTCATCAATCAACGTTGTATAATGTGATGTACAATGTGCACACGTATGGTACAATGTTGTGCCACCCGCATTGCGCGACAATGTTGTCTTATACATTGTATCACATGTTTTACAACATGCAGTACAATGTTGTTCACAAGGTGGATGGCATAATGTATGGTACAATATTGTATAATAAGTGGTATAACGTGTGGTAGGCACAATATTGTATAATATATGATATAACATGTGATAGGTACAATATTGTATCAATACACGTGTACCATACAACGTTGCACATTGTACCTTATGTTGTAACACACATTGTGAAACGTTGCACATTATACCACATGTTGTACCATACAACATTGCACATTGTACCTCATATTGTAACACCCGTTGTATAGTGGTGCATGTTGTACCACACATTGTACAACATTGCACAGATTACCACACATTGTATAATATTTCACATTGCACCACACGCTATACAACATTATTCGTTGCACCACACATTGTATAATGTTGCATGTTGAACCACATATTATACAACATTGTATGTTATAGTTGTATATTATACCACACATTAATTGTACAATGTTACACTTTGTACCATACGTTTTCGCACAACATGGGTGGCACAACGTTATGGCACTACATTGTCTCACAATGCGAGAGGCAAAAAGATATGGCACAACATTGTCGCTAAAGAAGAAGAACGTGAATAAGAATAAGAATGAGCCTGCATATGAAGAAGAAGACAAACGTGCATACATACGAAGAAGAAGACGTACGAATATATGAAGAAGAAGAGGAATGAAAATCCATTACCTCTGTTCAAAATGGAATTAAATCCAAAAGAAGCAGTTTTTTTCGTGGAAGAAGAAGAAGAACATCGAGTTTTTCTTCCGTAAAACTAAAAAAGTAAACTGAACTGTTATGTATAATGCATTGACCAATCAAAATTCATAATACATCAACTAATAAAAAAGTTTCATTTTTTATGAAATCGCAAGAAAATGTGTAAAGATTAAAGAGAATTTTGGGGTTTACACTATTATTAGAAATGAGATGTCATTTGACTTAAATTTTAGTCAAAAATCACGCGCGAAAGATTTTAAGAACATTTCAGAATGCATACCAATTCAAAACAGGTGATTCTTCTCCAATAGAAGAAAACGAATGTTGGCTTTGGAGAGCCTAGAACAATGAAAACAATTTGTGAAGGTAGAACCAACATTCCAACATGAAGATGTTCGTCTGTAACATCGCAACTCCCGAAAAAGGACAACCGTAGCAAATTTGATGCATATGAGACCTCCAAGCACTATTTGAAAAAAAACTATTTTATATATAATTTTGATAATTTATGTAAATTAATATATCTCCATGACTTTTTCTTTTAATTTATATATATATATATATGTACGGAATAATGGTGTTTCATTGCCCTGAAATATTATTTTGATCTGATTTTTTCTCTGATTTTATGTCCGGTTACCATTTTGAAATCAAGTTTTAATGCTATCTTATCTAAACAATGTGTTAACGAAGCAGTATTGCTTCTTGGATCAAAGACAAATGCAACAATCAACACTTTTTATTAATTTTTTGTGCCCTCCCAATATTTATCATGTTTAGAATTGACACTCTCACCCATCTTGCTCAATTTTATGATCGATGTTACTAACAAATGATGCTAAAATTGTTTCAACTCTTACAATCTCATTATAACAATTTATGGAAGTTCCTTTTTTAGCGGCCGAAGATGCGAGAGTTGATTCATAAAAGATTCTCAAGACACGTATTAATCGAGTAACATTATCCCAATCATTTGCTAAAGGAGGACCTATCTTCTTTTCACCGACTCTAGATTCATCATCTTCACGAACATAATTGTCATAAAGTTTGTACTGTTCTGCCATTTGTTCAAATGTTTCTATGTACTTTAGTGTCGGAGACTGTTGGAGTATGCTCTAGAGACCAATTGGATGATTGTTTTGGGGATTTATTTATGTATCATGACATTTTATCATCGATGATATTTGTTATTTCATTCAGTTTATTTTCTGCATGTTATAAATGAATGTAATAACATCCTTAGAATTATTGTTTTGAATATATTCTTAAGTGATATCATAGTCGAGTATCATTAAAAATAAGGATATCGATGATGCATTAAAACTAGTATCTGTTGAATTAATATAAGGTATCAATTGAATACATAGGTATGTGTTAGAGCATAATATAGTGGATCGACCCGCCATGAGATTGCTACATATATTGTTATATGAGTGTCATAAAGAATTCTCATAGTGATGATGGTGTATGTGATCCTTTGACTTGATATCACTAGGGATCTTAACATACGTGATTTGCATAGTTTGACAATATTGAACATCACTCGTAATTGGGTGGACTAACAAGGTAGTAATTGGGTATGCAATTAACTTATGTAGTAAGATGTTGGTTGATCGAAATATGATTTGTCCCTCATATATAATAGGAGTGATGTCACGAACTCCTTGATTAAGTGATATTGTGAAATGCATGGTTGTGCTCAAATAAATTGATATGTGATATCAGATTTATTTGTTTGTAAACAATCTACTTAAAAAGCAAGATACCTAACATTGAACTATACGCGTGGGGGTTGTTTTCTCATCTCATTTGCATTCAAGTTAGCATTCATAACAACAGGATATATATTATCGCATTCAACATACTCATACCAAAAAGAAGACGGAGGAGGGTCGGGCTCAAGTTCGGGCGTCTTCTCCATTGCGAAACCAGCATGCATTTCGTGAGGTATCTTCTCACATGGGTCATCTCCTAGTGCTGCAATAGCACTCATGAATTTCGTGTACAGCTTGACTCCTTCGTCCGTAAATCCGGCATTATCACAAACTCGTGTTAATATCGTACAAGAGGATCAGAAGCACTTACTTGATCAAGCGTGTCTTTTGATAACTCGTTCAGCGAATCAACTCTAAGGCAAGACTCTTTGGATGAGGGTCCGTTCATGGCGCTGGACAAGTTGAATTCTATCCTCTCATCTCCGACACGTAAAGAAAGCTTTCATTGTTGTACGTCTATCATGCACCTGCAGTAGCTAGGAACGGTCTACAAAAAATAATAGGTATCCTAGCATCTTCCTTTATTTCAAATACAACAAAATCAGTGAGAATGAAGAGATTACCTACCTTGGTGGGAACGTTTTCAACAATTTCCACCGGATATTTCGCCGAATGATCCACGAGGCGTAGAGACATCTTCGTAGGTTTGAGATTCCCGAAGTCTATCCGCTTGAAGACCGAGTGTGGCATGATGCTCACGCTTGCTCCTAAATCACACAAAGCATTTCCAATGTCAATATTATCTATTGTGCATGGAATGGAGAAGCTTCCGGGGTCCTTTAACTTTGGTGGCAACTTGTTTTGAATGATAGTGTTGCATTCCTCGGTGAGTGCTACCGTCTTGTCTCATTGATATGCTTCTCTTTGAAAAGAACCTTTTTGATGAGTTTGGCATGATTAGGCATATTTTGGAGGGCTTCCATGAATGGGATGTTGATGTCAAGCTTCTTGCAACCCTCTATGTATCTGCCCACTCGTTCTTCATTCTTACTGCTTACTAACCATTGAGGAAACGGTATAGGAGGTTTGTACACCGGTGGAGCAACAATGGTTTGTCTAAATCTGGTTCAACTCCTTCCATAATCGCAATCGTACCTTTGCCTCTTTTCATGGACATACCAGCAGCTTGATCTTGCTCTTTGGAGGGCGAATGATCGATCATATCAGTGCAGCACACGGAAATAGCGTTAACGTACTCTCTCGGGTTTAACTCGGGTTTACCGGGAAGTTGTCCGGGATTCTGAGAGGATGAGACAACCTACTGTGTTACGGAGTTCTCTAAGCTCTTCACATGGTTACTCAAAGATTCCATCTAAGTTTTGAGCTCGTTGATCGCTGTCCCCACATCCGTATTGAATTTGGCTTAAGTTGAATGTTGCTGCCTTTGCTCCTTGATAAATTCGAGCATTACCTCCTCAAGATTCGACGAAGGGGCGTGAGGAGGTTGAGGACCTTGCGGAACTTGTTGAGCTTGCTGGAATTGCTGATTATTTTTCTGGTATGGCTACTGTGGTTGCTGAAATCCCGAATACTTCATCGGTTGAGTCGTTCGGTATGACAAGTTCGGGTGGTTCCTCCAATTCGGGTTGTAGGTATTCTCGAATTGCGTGTTTCCTTGCTGTTGGGCATAAATCATGTATTCTACGTTCTCTTGCAGTGTGCATTGATAAGCCACGTGTTCTGTATCTCCGCAATTCACACAGTACATGGCGTTTGCTGCGTTGCTCGTCGCTCTGCTCTGATTCGGCTCGTATAGTCGTCGAGTGCTGTTAGGCATACCTCTCGGTGTTGACCACATAGTGTGGTTCATGGCGAGGTTATCGATCATCTCGTATACTTCCTCGACGCTCAAATCCATAAATGATCCTCTAGCAGCGTTATCCAACGTTGTTCAGTGTTCATCTGAAATTCTGTTATAAAAGTTTTGGATAGTGTACCACTGCTCGAGACCATGGTTTGGACACATCTGTAGAAGATCCTTAAATCTGCCCCACGCTTCAATCAAAGTTTCTCCATCTCTGCATCTAAACGTTGTGATTTCCCCCTCATCTGAATCGTCTTGCTCGGAGGAAAGAAGCGTGATAAGAACAATGTACAGAGTGATAATTTCAAATTGTGATTGATATCATTAGAATGAGCCTAAACGGCTATATGTACAAAAGAGAATATTAGACCTAATTACAAGATTAGACCTAATTACAAAAATTACTTTTATGCCCTTGTACATGTATATCCTTTACACGCCCCCTCAAGATGGAGCACCCGTGGTGAGTCCAATCTTGGAACATAAGAGCTTGAATGGTAGTCTCGGGAGAGGCTTCGTGAGAATGTGTGCAAACTGATCAGCAGCTCGAACATGAGTGACCCGAAGAGTGTGCGACTCAACCAGGCCGCAAACGAAGAGATAGTCGAGAGCCAAGTGTTTCATCCGAGAGTGGAAGACTGGCTTAGCACTTAGATATGTTGCTCCAATGTTGTCGCAGTAGATGGTGGGTGGTGATGATGGCGTGATTCCAAGCTCAGATAGTAAGGCAATGATCCAGAGAACCTCTGCGGCGGTGGACGCAATAGATCTGTATTTAGCCTCGGTAGACGAACGGGAGAGTCCTGTTTGCTTCTTAGACGACCAGGAAATAGGATGCACACCAAGGAAGAGAAGATACGCCGCGGTGGACTTGAGATCATGAGAGTCTCTAGCCCAATCTGCATCGGTAAAGGCATGTAAGGAGAGGGTGTTGTGT
>CM071876.1:11096483-11116614 GCA_036759665.1 Gynandropsis gynandra
ACCTTGAACTAAATCCATAAGATCTGTGATTCATCCGTTTTACCCTCAACCGCTGCTACCCTATTTTATTGGTCTAACCTTGGTTGTTCTAAACCTGATTATCCGGAATTAGAATTCTCCCAAACACAAGTCAATGAAGCACTCAGATAAAGAATAGATAAACGAAAACGGGAAGATGCATTCAAAGATAAATCAAAGTGGTTCCGGGATAGCCATGGGCTAATCCCTTCTTCTAGAACAAAACAAACTACTTGCTCATGCGTCCAAAAGAAAACAACATAATCGAAGTAGAAAGTCTAAAGAACATAAAAACCAAACGAAACCGAAGTCTTGGGTTGATCTCCAATGCTCCTTGTATGCCTCATTCGCAAGAGTCTCCTCCTTTGATTCCGTCCTCTCTCTCCTCTCTCTCCTCGATGAAAAACTCCAAAAATCCCTCTCTAACTCAAGCTCTCTCGACCCCTAGCTCTTGTTCTTCCTTTTCCTTCTTCTTTTCTTTCCTTTTCTCCTCCCTTTTCCTTTTGGCCGTTCGTTCTTTTCCTTTTGTTGCAGCAGCCACCGATTTTGCCTTTTCATGAGTTTTCCATTCTTGATTAAGTTGGGCAACGTTTCCATTACTTTCTACAGCAAAATATCTCTTATTCCTCTTCTCTAAAGTCGTTTTCCTTATTGTATAAGTCACAAACAAGTTCTTTTTCGTTTCAAGATAAAGTAACTTATATGTTAGTTGCAGGTGACGGATGCGACCCGCACGGGCTGAGTGTGTGCCCCGCGTGGGCGTGGCGCGCGGTGTCGCGATGAAAACAAGGTCGCCCCGCATGGGCTAGAGAGTGCCCGCGCGGGCTGTGGTGTGCCCCGGTCGGGCTGAGATGTGCCCCACGCAGGCTGAGGTTCCGACCGTGCTGATTGCTTGCCGGACTCGTGCTCAAGTTGTTGGACCAAATGTCGAACCAAATCCCCCGCAGAGGCAAGAGTGTACCCCGCACGGGCTAAGCTTGTTCCTCGCCGATTCTCGTTCTGTTTGTTCTGTGATGATCCTCGATGTTGGTACTTTGTCTCGCGTACGTTCTTTAGCTCCAAAATGAACCAAATACGTATTAAAACCTGTAAGAACATGAAAACACGAAAACAAGTAAAACGGATACAAAATCATACGTAAACATCGCATCTATATCGTAAACATCTCTAAAATCGTGCAAGAAATACGTATAAAAACGAGATGATCAAAATCCCCCAGACTTGAATGTTTTCTTGTCCCTTAGCAAACGTAAACGTGGAATACGTGGGGTATACAAAATCTGAGAATTCCCTTTTCTCCTAGAAATACAGTAAAGCGAACCTAACCGATCAACTAGCAAGTCGAGAACAAATTCGACCTAATTAAGTTTTCAGTCTTCATCCTAGGTTCACCAAGGCTACCCACGAGAAAGTAAATCGAAGACAAACTAAACAAGCCACCGTAACTCTCTCTACCAAAAAAGACTTCAGACAAATGCTAAACCTAGAACAACCGAGGGTACTTGTTTCTTTTCCAAGCCTTTTTTCTTTCTCTTTTTTTATGTCTTCTTTTTCTTTTCTTTTTTTTTTGCTTTTTTTTTCGTTATGCATACCACTAGGCTTCTAGGACGTCTGATTTGAAGGGATCCATCCTCTACTTAGACCCAGACTACCGATGACGGTATACTCATGCATCTCGTTCAAGAGTGCAGCGGAGTAGGCGGCGTTTTTTTCCATGCCCTTAGGACGTAGAAAGATGATCACCAACCCACCACTTAGACCCGAACCATCGAAAGAGTATCAAGGTCAATGCACTCATATCGATTATAGATCATACTTTTAGGCATTATTTCCATCGACAGCGGAGTGTTAGTGTGCGCTCTTAATCTGCAAAATAAGCTCGATATCATACGATATAATAATCCTCATAAAAAGAAGTAAAGCATCGTCTACACGAAGTATGACCATCTGGATAGAGAGAATAAATGATAAACTAGCCTAGCAACCTCGTCTAAACCCCTCACAAGCAACACTAGGATTCCCAAAGAATTACGGCCTATTTTTTTTCAGTCGACTAATAAGCTCTAACGCTTAGGAAAAACCTAGCTCAAACATGCAAAATCTCACGGAAAAGGCCAACTTCTTAAGTATCCTAGGTTAAGGGTTCATCTCAAAACGTGGCACCGGATAAGTGCCTGGGACGACTCTGACTCACGAAAGCAAAACAAACTAAAAACTACAAAATCAAAGAGAAAATGAAAGAAAATGAAACGAAATCACCTGACAAACATGAGCTGCTCCCCCAGACTTGAATTGAACGGCGTCCTTGACGTAAAGCTCCGATGGAGGGTAAGGGAAGTGAAGTCACGTTTGGGGTGGTATTTTTTTGTGTTTTGTTTTTGTTTTTTAAATTAACCGAGTCTTAAACTAAAAAAACTAAGAAAGATAGAAACAAACAGCTGGGTTGCCTCCCAGAAAGCGCTTATTTAACGTCTTTAAGCTTTGACGTCTCCATTCCTTATGCGTGCGCGACGGGTGGATCAGAAAGGGAAATGGAGTTTCCACTTTCGATCGGTTAAGCGGCTTGATAATACGTAGAGTGTATCACTTTTAGGCTAGGTATTCAAATCGTTTTCGCATAGATTTCATAACACGAGTTACAATTCCTATACGATTATTCTTTAAATACGCCCTTTTTGTCGGTTTTCAGGTTTTAAGGCGACAAGGCCTAAACGAGCGTTAAAATGCAAATTCCTGGATCAAACCACACATATCGAAGATACAAATCACTCGGAGCCAAATTCAAGCCACGTAACTTAATGGAACACCCGAGCATCGAGCGGAAAAGAGCTAAGGCATGAAATGAAGAGTTCCCGATCGGGCAAAATAGCTACCCGCTCGGGCAAAAGCTACGGGGATAATTACAACAATCTACATGACCCGGGCACAAGGTGAATATGATCGGGTGACAATGCCCGCTCGGGCGGAAACAAGGTACCCGCTCGGGCTGCAATTAAGCCTGAAAATCCCCGAGAGTTTACAAGATTCGGGCTAGTAGACCACGCGGTCGGGTGTCGATGCCCGCTCGGGCTGGAGAGGGAACACGATCGGGCTGCCCTATACACGACCGGGTGAAACGTGTACCCGAATGGGCCGCCTTTCTCGCAACAACCTATTTTTAGAGTTTGAACGAGCAAAAGAAAAGAGGAGATCAGTTCCAGAGACGAGAGAGCGATGGCTAGGGCAAGGAAAAGCTTGGAAATCATCAGGAAAGGCTCAAGAGACGCTGGAGAAGGAGAGAAGCATCAATCCAGACTTCGGTAACACAATAGGGAAGATCGAGGCATCGTATTTCCTAGGTTTTATCATGTTTAGGGTTATGTTATCTCCATTGACAGTAAGATCCATGAGTGAGTAGATTCCCAACTATGGGCTAGGGATATCGGTTTTGTAATGGATGTACGAACTATACGTTAATGCTTAGACCTATTGTACTTTTCTTGATATTCGGTTCTATAATCAACATCGTAAACGCTCATACTAGTGCTGCCCGCTCAGTAACTTAGGAATTCGTGTTTTGCTGGAAGGTTAAAATATGAATCTGAAACTGTTGATTGTAGGTCAAGTTTGATTAATGAGAATCTGACCGGTCGGTTAATCGGCTTAGGAATTAGGATTGCGTGCTTAACGCTACCGTAGTCACGAGTTAATCGCTGCTGGAAGATAGGATTGCACGTAATTATGGTTAGGAGGTTTAGACTCGGTAGAATCACTTCTCACTTTAGAGCATGAATTCCCCATTTTCAAGATAGTTCGATAGGTTTATGATCCTTCGTTGTTACATCCTTGCGATTCTTGGTATCCCGAAACCCGTAGTGTTCTTAATTGTCAAGTCTTCCGCATCCTTCCATCGCTGTCATCATTTAGTTTAGTGTTTTAGAGATTTACATCACGTCATCATCTATTTCATCCCGTCTTAGTTTAGTTATATTCTTAGAACATGCTGCATTAGTCCCTAGAGTTCGACCCTGGTACTACACGAACCGTATACTTGCGGTAGAGTGGTCTAGGAAATATTATTGCTTGAATTTCCACACATCACGGCTTGGTAGAGTTTCAGCCGCTGTCCATTAGCTTTGAATGTTCCGCTCAAATCGCTCCATAGGTCCACTTCTCCATGTGTGAAGACTTCTCGTACCTAAAAGAACAGACCAACGAGACCGTAGGTTGCCCGAGAAAAGCTTAGGACGAGAATTGAAAAGTAGAACTAAATCACCTAGTTGGAAGTCATGAGGTAGGGTCTTTTTGTCGTGCCATCCCTTAGTCATTGCATCTTTCTTTGGCATGTCATGCACGGGATTTACTCGTTCGCTTCCTGAGGTTGGATAAATGATATCTGCATCAAAAAGTTTTATAACGAAGAGCTGACTCTCCTATGCTTCTTTAGTATAAGTTCCGTGCGTACATATTGAAGAGCTGACTCTCCTATGCTTCTTTACACGAAAGTAGGGTAGTAGCGGTTGAGCGGAAAGAAACGTAGGAAGGTTAGCTCTTCAATATGTATGCACGGAAATTATACGGAAGACAACCACAAACCTTCCACCGAAACTCAAAGGATGCTGCACTCGCACTTGAAAGAGGTAATGGAAAAAGACGTCATAAAATATTTTGATGCAGATACCATTTATCTAACCTTGGGCAGCGAACGAGTGAATCTCGTGCATGACGTGCCAAAGAAAGATGCAGTGACTAAGGGATGGCACGACAAAAAGATCCTACCTCATGACTTCCAACTAGGTGACTTAGTTCTACTTTTCAATTCTCGTCTTAAGCTTTTCTCGGACAACCTACGGTCTCGTTGGTCTGGTCCTTTTCAGGTACGAGAAGTCTTCACTCATGGAGATGTGGAACTATGGAGCGATTCGAGCGAACATTCAAAGCTAATGGGCAGCGACTAAAGCTCTACCAAGCCGCTCAACCGATCGAAAGTGGAAACTCCATTTCCCTTTCCGATCAACCCATCGCGCACGCATGAGAAAAGGAGACGTCAAAGCTTAAAGACGTTAAATAAGGGCTTTCTGGGAGGTAACCCAACTGTTTGTTTTTTTATTTTTATTAGTTTTTTTAGTTTAAGATTCGGTTAATTAAAAAACACAATGAAATATATATATACCAACACAAACGTGACTTCACTTCCCTTACCCTCCATCGGAGCTTCACGTCGAGGATGCCATTCAATTCAAGTCTGGGGGAGCAGCTAACGCTTGTTAGGTGATCTCGTTTCATTTTCTCTTTGATTTTGTAATTTTTACTTTGTTTTTGCTTTCGTGAGTCAGAGTCGTCCCAGGCACTTGTCCGGTGCCACATTTTGAGATGAACCCTGAATCTAGGATGCTTAAGAAGTTGGCCTTTTCCATGAGATTTTGCATGTTTGAGCTAGGTTTTTCCTAAGCGTTATAGCTTATTAGTCGGCTGAAAAATAATAGGTCGTAATTCTTTGGAAATCCTAGTGTTGCTTGCGGGGGGTTTATACGAGGTTGCTAGGCTAGTTTATCGTTTATTCTCTCTATCCAGATGGTCATACTTCGTATCGACAATGCTTTACTTCTTTTTTTATGAGGATTATTAGATCGTATGAGATCGAGCTTATTTTGCAGATTAAGAGCGCACACTAACACTCCACTGTCGATAGAAATAATGCCTAAAAGCATGATCTAAAATCGATATGAGTGCATCGACCTTGATACTCTTTCGATGGTTCGGGTATAAGTGGTGGATTGACGATCATCTTTCCTAAGGGCATTTACTTCTTTTTTTATGAGGATTATTAGATCGTATGAGATCGAGCTTATTTTGCAGATTAAGAGCGCACACTAACACTCCACTGTCGATAGAAATAATGCCTAAAAGCATGATCTAAAATCGATATGAGTGCATCGACCTTGATACTCTTTCGATGGTTCGGGTATAAGTGGTGGATTGACGATCATCTTTCTACGTCCTAAGGGCATGGCACAACAAAAACGCCGCCTACTCTGCTGCACTCTTGAACGAGATGCATGAGTATACCGTCATCAGTAGTCTGGGTCTAAGTAGAGGTTGGATCCCTTCAAATCCGACGTCCTAGAAGCCTAGTGTGAATGCATAACGAAAAAAAGAAAAAAAAGAAAAAGAAAAGAAAAAGAAGACATAAAACAAAAAAAAAAGAAAAAGAAAATAAAAGAAAGAAAAAAGGCTCGGAAAAGAAACAAGTATCCTCGGTTGTTGTAGATTTAACATTTGTCTGAAGTCTTGTTTGGTGGAGAGAGTTACGGTGGCTTTTTAGTTTGCCTTCGATTTACTTTCTCGTGGGTAGCCTTGGTGAATCTAGGATGAATATGATCGTAAACATACACACTAGCCATAACGAAAAAGCCTAGTGTGTATGTATCTAGGTTGTTTGTCAGTGTAGGTTGGTTGTCAGTGTACTAAAATTAATCCATATCTTTGATCTCTTCGGAACAGGCTCGTGTTGATTTTAGAGGTACCTTAGTGGCACTAGATGATGATTGTTTCCTCATAGCTCCTACTACATTTCATGTCATTTCTTTACTATCTATTACATTCAAATAATCTTGAACACACTACGGAACCATCTAGAAGCCATCGAATAATAGAAACATTAAGAAACAACTTCAAAGGATACAAAATGATTCAAAGAAAAATATAGTAAAAAAGGAGTCACACGATTTCATATAAGGACATTAGACACAAAGTAAAACCAAAGGATTATATGAACGGTGAGCTATCTCAAGGAGCCAATCAGACAGAACCTTTCCACAGTCTACTCGCACATGGACGAGCAAGGAGCTTGCAGAACAAAGTAACCGAGATAGTGAAAGAGGCATAGAAGACTCTTAATCAAAAAGAGGATTCAGGACCAACGTATGAAAACTTTACATCTTCTATATCGAACCGTGTCGCAGCTCGCACATCTAAAACTGACAGGGAGTTTTGCAAGTTTGTCCTTCGAGATTCTTATTGTAAACTAAGATATCATCAAAGTAAACAATAGCAAAACGCCATATGAACTTCCTAAGAACATGCTTCATAAGCCTCATAAACGTACTAGGAGCATTCGTTAAACCAAAATGCAAGACAACCCATTCATAAAGTCCTAATCGTCTTCCATCCATCACCTTCTCTCATTCTAATTGGATGATAGACGCTCTTAAGATCTATCTTGGAAAAGATACTAGAACCATGCAATTCATCAACACACATGTGCCATGTACTGTAATATTGTTGATTGCTCGAAAATCAACACACATGTTCCATATATCATCCTTCATGGGCACCAAAATCACCAGAACAACATGTGGTCACATGCTTTCCCGTACATAACCCTTTTTCATGAGTTCAATCACTTTTCTTTTTGCAACTCTTTTATTTCTTCGGGGTTAGTATGGTACGCGGGCTTGTTAGAAATGCTAGCACCAGACACAAAATCAATTTGATGCTCTATTCTCCTTATTGGAGGCAAGCCACGAGGAATTTCTTCCGGAAACACGTCTTAAAAAATCTGTAACATATCACAAAAAACACTGGGCAAAGAAAAGGTCAGTTCTTTAGAAAACATCGCCTACTTGTCAACTCAATGCTCTTTTGATCTCTCTTACTCTCATAGAAAAAAAAATTGTTTGTCCCCACGGGTTTGCTCTGATTTGAATGGGAAGAAAGGCAAGGGAAGCAAGAAATTTCTCTTTTTCACACACGTACACACATTTGAGATGACAAACTATATCTATCTCTCTAACGCACACATACTGATTTCGAACAAGAAACAAGGTAGAGGAAACTAGACGTCGATGGTACGAATGGGAAGAATAAGTGAAACAAAGATGGATTCGTTCATAATAACTTAAAGAGTTTCAAAACTAATTCGACTTTAAGAGCTTCTCGATGACAGATTCATTGTCGGTGACAATGGAGGAGATTGGGGATGAGAAAAATTTGGAAAGAGTTATGGGATTAGGATTCGCTTTTCAAAACAAAACCGATTTTTTCCACAGTTTAGATGGTATAAGAAATTTATGTCATATTTCTCTCTAATGGCATCAAATATTATGTCATATTTCTCGAATCAGTTTTTTACATTTTGTTTGGGTTTATCCACTTCGTCGTAAGAGTGATGTCTTAGCAAAGTTTCTCCATTTTCACTCCTATGTTCGAACTCAATTTTGTAAAAACATTAAAACCTTTCAATATGGTCACGGTGGAGAGTTCGACAACATGTTACTTTTGACGAGAACATTTTTATTTTTGCCACCACACTTCACCCTTCGACCGACCAATACCTCTTTCTTGACAATGATGACACACCATCTTACCTTTTAAAGTCCCTTCTCCACTCACCACCCCAAACGGCCGAACCTTTACCTCCACCACAGATGGACCACACAACCCTACCATCTCCCTTAACTAAAACTCACACCATGACTACCAGAAGTCAACCGGAAACACTAAACCTCGCCAACTCCTAAACCTCAGCACTATCTCAATTTCACCTGTACCCTTATCTCACATAAAATCCTTAGAAGATCCTCCTTGGCATCATGCGATGCAAAACGAATTTGATGCTCTTATTAAAAGTGGGATTTGGGACTTAGTCCCACTACCTAATGATGCTAACACTGTGCGTTCCATGTGGTTTTTCAGACATAAGTTTCATTTAGATGGCTCTCTAGCTTGGTACAAGGCTCATCTCGTCGCGAACGGCAAATCGCAACAAGTCGACATTGATTGCGATGACACTTTCAGTCCAGTGGTTAAATCCACCACCATCCGCACGATTTTGAGCATCGTCGTGTCTCAAGATTGACCGATTCATCAATTGGACGTCAAAAATACATTTCTTCATGGAAATCTCAAGAAAACGATCTACATGTTTCAGCCTCCGGGTTTCCGTGATCCTGTGCACCCAGATTATGGTTGCCGCCTCCGATGCTCATTATACAGACTCAAACAAGCGCCACGTGCATGGAACCAATGATTCTCAGCCTATGTCTCGAAACTCGAGTTCCTACAAAGCCACAACGATTCATCTCTGTTTGCTCTTCGTCGAAAGCGTCATTAGGCCATGGTTCTCTTATATGTTGATGATATCATTTTGACGGCCTCTTCCATTAAATTGCTCCAACAGATCATTGATTCACTCAAACCCGAATTTGCAATGTCTGATCTCGAGAGCCTTCATCATTTTCTCGATGTCACAGTGCAAAGAAACAAGGAGGGGCTATTTCTTCACCAGTCATCCTACGCGGAACAAATTCTCCAACGTGCTGTTATGGCTTCCTACAATCCTTTCTCAATGTCGGTCGATACCAAACTAAAATTATCTGCTTTCGACGGCTCTCTTGTGACTGATCCAAGCTCCTACCACAACATTGTGGGGGCTCTTCAATATCTCACTTTCACTAGGCCGGATATTCAATATGTTGTTCAACAATTATGTCTCTTCCTTCATGTTCCTCGGGAGCTTCACTTACATGCCATGAAACGGGTACTTCGGTATATCAAGGGTACAACCTTCATGGCCTGTAGCTACGACCTTCCACAACAACGGATCTCACGACATACTTTGACACGGATTGGGAGGTTGTACGAACCTGCGACGCTCAACATCTGGTTATTGTGTATTTCTTGGTGACAACTTGGTGTCTTGGTCATCAAAACGGCATCCTACAGTTTCTCGATCAAGCGCGGAGGCAAAGTATCGGGCTATTGTGAACGCAGTTGCTGAAACATGCTGGTTTCAGAATCTCCTACTTGAGCTCTCTTGCCCTCTTTCTCGGACCACATTGGTATACTGCAACAACGTTTCAGCCGTGTACATATCGTCCAACCTTGTCAATTATCAACGTACCAAACACATAGAGCGACATTCATTTTGTCCGCGAGAAAGTCGCTCTCGGGACACTACGCGTACTACATGTATCCTCTTCTCAATAGTTTGCAGATATCTTCACCAAGGGCTTATCGACGTTATTGTTCACGGAGTTTCGGTCCAGCCTCAACATTTGTTCACCCATCGTTTCGGCTGTGGGGAATGTTAATACTGTAGATATAGAATATTCCTTATGTAATCAATTGCCTGAATCTTATGATACTATTTGCCTTATTACTAGGATGCTAATTACCTGTATATATACTTTACGGATTGCTTAATGAAAGGCAAGGGATTATCTTCAATAACAAAATATTCCATAGTTTTTTTTCTTATACTATGCACGGGAAAATTTTTATTTTATAAATAGATTTGAAAATTATATGTAAATTCAAATAAGTTATGATATTATATTCGTTTATTTATCTATTTTATTTTTTCATGATCATTTTCTTTGTAAAAATTTAATATATGAAATATTATTTATTTATTTATTTATTTTATTATAGAAAAAATGTATATTAATTAAGAGATAGATTGAATCTCAATTAAATTAGGCATTATTTAGAGCTGGTAAATGGTACCATGAACATTATTTTTTTATTCCAAATGTTTTCTTTCAATAATCATTTTAAGTACTTGTAATTGTAGTTTTTTAAAATTAAATTTTTTTAAAATAAGTTAAAATTATTTTTTTTCAAAATAACTAATTTTAAATAATACATATAACTAAATCAATATTTTTAATAATTATTTTGTTAAAGTGTAAGAATTTTAATATATAAAAAGTTGAATAATTTGGAGGTTTCTCATACATTCTCTTCTCTCATGCTTCCACATCATCAAAGTATTTTTTTTTTGTTTTTTGTTCTACATTAATTACCAGTCATAAATTTGTTTAAATGAATTATATATTAGTAATATTAATATTTTAAAGAAATACAAAATATTTATATTGATTTAGATGATATTTTAGTTATTATATATGTAAATAAATAAAAAATTAGTAAATTAATAAATTTTATTTGAAATAAAATTTATTTCAAATAAATATATAAATATTTTTATTTTTTAATTATTTATTTACTAATTTTTTTATTTATTTACATGTATAATAACTAAAATATCTTCTAAATTTAATATAAATATTTTGTGCTTCTTTAAATTATTAATATTACTAATATATAATCATTTAAAGTAATTTATGAATGGTAATTAATATATAGAATAAAAAATAAAAATTGTTTCGATGATGTGGAAGCTTGAGAAAAACAATTGTATAAAAACTCAATATTTGTTAATAATTATTTTGTGAAGTTTAATAATTTACTAAATTTTATTTCAAATAAAATTTATTAATTGACTATTTTTTTATTTATTTACATATATAATAACTAAAATATCATCTAAATTAATATAAGTATTTTTTGTTTCTTTAAAATATTAATATTACTAATATATAATTCATTTAAAATAATTTATGATGGTAATTAATATAGAACAAAAAAATATTTTGATAATATGGAAGAATGAGAGAAGAGAATGTATGAGAAGTTTCCAAATTATTTAACTTTAGATTATATTAATTTCCTTGTTTTCAATTTTGTTAATCTTTTATTTTACTTAACTTTTAATTATTTATAAGTTATATAGCAGAAATTTTATCCGACCAAACAACATTTATGTGTATGTGTTAATTTAGAAATAATCATGATAATTCAAATATTATTTTGAAAATAATACGAGGATTCATGTATAAACTAAAAATATGTTCATGTATAATTATAATAATTTCCTTTATTTTAAGAAAATTCCCCCAAAAATAATATAAAATTAGTTAAAAACAAAACGGATAACAAATATTTTTGAATATATATAATTTTAATTCATCATTGTAAGCTTTTGCATGTTATGATAAATTAGTTTTACGTATATATCAAATAAATTAGGTCAAACAATGACTAAAAAACGTATAATAATTCTTTTCATTTCAAATTTAAGGAAAAACACTTTATTCCTTTTGAAAATCATGCTTTAATCCTATTTCCTCATCAATTTTGATCATCATCGTATTTCCCCTCGATTTTCAGTATTCATCCTATTCCCCCCTTGAAAATTATGTTTTAATCTTATTTCCCCGTCAATTATAAAAAATCTGCCTAAAACCACTTCCGATTTTGATCCAATTTTGATTTTTATTTTAATTTTGATTTTGATTGTAATTTTAATTTTAATTTTAATTTTAATTTTAATTTAATTTTGATTTATTGTTAAAATTTGAAGTTAAAATTAAGTAAAACTTTTGGTCAAATTAAGTAACCACTTCCGATTTTGATCCAATTTTGATTTTTATTTTAATTTTGATTTTGATTGTAATTTTAATTTTAATTTTAATTTTAATTTTAATTTAATTTTGATTTATTGTTAAAATTTGAAGTTAAAATTAAGTAAAACTTTTGGTCAAATTAAGTTAAAATCAAAATTAAAATTAAAATTAAAATTAAAATTAAAATTAAAATTAAAATTAAAATTAAAATTAAAATTAAAATTAAAATTAAAATTAAAATTAAAATTAAAATTAAAATTAAAATTAAAATTAAAATTAAAATTAAAATTAAAATTAAAATTAAAATTAAAATTAAAATTAAAATTAAAATTAAAATTAAAATTAAAATTAAAATTAAAATTAAAATTAAAATTAAAATTAAAATTAAAATTAAAATTAAAATTAAAATTAAAATTAAAATTAAAATTAAAATTAAAATTAAAATTAAAATTAAAATTAAAATTAAAATTAAAATTAAAATTAAAATTAAAATTAAAATTAAAATTAAAATTAAAATTAAAATTAAAATTAAAATTAAAATTAAAATTAAAATTAAAATTAAAATTAAAATTAAAATTAAAATTAAAATTAAAATTAAAATTAAAATTAAAATTAAAATTAAAATTAAAATTAAAATTAAAATTAAAATTAAAATTAAAATTAAAATTAAAATTAAAATTAAAATTAAAATTAAAATTAAAATTAAAATTAAAATTAAAATTAAAATTAAAATTAAAATTAAAATTAAAATTAAAATTAAAATTAAAATTAAAATTAAAATTAAAATTAAAATTAAAATTAAAATTAAAATTAAAATTAAAATTAAAATTAAAATTAAAATTAAAATTAAAATTAAAATTAAAATTAAAATTAAAATTAAAATTAAAATTAAAATTAAAATTAAAATTAAAATTAAAATTAAAATTAAAATTAAAATTAAAATTAAAATTAAAATTAAAATTAAAATTAAAATTAAAATTAAAATTAAAATTAAAATTAAAATTAAAATTAAAATTAAAATTAAAATTAAAATTAAAATTAAAATTAAAATTAAAATTAAAATTAAAATTAAAATTAAAATTAAAATTAAAATTAAAATTAAAATTAAAATTAAAATTAAAATTAAAATTAAAATTAAAATTAAAATTAAAATTAAAATTAAAATTAAAATTAAAATTAAAATTAAAATTAAAATTAAAATTAAAATTAAAATTAAAATTAAAATTAAAATTAAAATTAAAATTAAAATTAAAATTAAAATTAAAATTAAAATTAAAATTAAAATTAAAATTAAAATTAAAATTAAAATTAAAATTAAAATTAAAATTAAAATTAAAATTAAAATTAAAATTAAAATTAAAATTAAAATTAAATTAAAATTAAATTAAAATTAAATAAAATTAAAATTAAAATTAAAATTAAAATTAAAATTAAAATTAAAATTAAAATTAAAATTAAAATTAAATTAAAATTAAATTAAAATTAAAATTAAAATTAAAATTAAAATTAAAATGAAAATCAAAATCAAAATCAAAGTTAAAATCAAAATTAAAATCAAAATTGGATCAAAATTAAAATCAAAATTGGGTCAAAATTGAGTCAAAATGAAAATCAAAATTGGGTCAAAATTGGGTCAAAATCAGAGAGGGTTTTAGGTAGATTTTTTATAATTGAGAGGGGAATAGGATGAGGACAAAATCGAGGGGGAAATAGGAGTAAAACATGATTTTCAAGGGGGGAATATGATGAAAACTGAAAATTAAAGGAGAATAAGATGATGATCAAAATCGAAGGGGGAATAGGATAAAAGTATGATTTTCAAGGGGGAATAGATTGTTTTTAAATCTTCTTTTAAGAGAAACTATTTAACATTAACTAAGATCCAAATTTAAAGAGATGTATAACCTCCATAAAATCTCCATATTAAAAAAATAATTAGCGCATGTTATCGTCCACATTCATAAACTTTCCATTTATCATTATATTAAATTAAATTAAACAATGTGCAATTTTAATCAAACTAGTAATAGTTTTAAAGTAATTTATTCGATTATTATTAGAGAAATTATATTTATATAATATTGACCTATATCTAATCATAAAAACATGTCAAATTTATACGTATCCAAACGATTAGTCCCGCATGCACTCGCGCAACATTATCCAAAGTTTAGATAATTTAATATTTGGTTACAAATATTCAACTGTAAACTTTACATTTCCTAGAAGAATTTATTTTATATTCTATCAATAAAATAAAATTATAATTACTCAAGGTCGTGTCGTGCCAAACATTTCCATAACATATATGATATTTTGATTTCCACAATATATATATATATATATATAATGTTAGAAATTTTATTCTAACGGTGATTCATATAAATATAAGTATTTGATAATTATTATTGAGGTACATACGGTGATGATTAATGTTGTATTGGAGAGACAATTATCAGGTGAAAATCCCTCTGTGCCATTCCGCAATTACAGAAATCTAATGATAGTTTTGTGATTAATTACAAATTGAGGATTTATTGTAATTAATAAAATTTAAAGGGTATATATAAAAAATGTTATTACAAAAATGTTTAATGCCCTTTAATTAATATACCATAATAACATTACAAAAGATATCTTATATCATCAAAGAGATATTGAAGGAAAAATGGGAGGAATTAGACATTGGAGAAAAATTCCTACAGATTGGAAAAAAAATAACATGGATTCATCAAATAAGTAATTTATCTATTATTTTGGTCGATTTAATTATTCTATTATGATTCAGTTCCGCATAGAATCTTTATCAAAGCCTAATAATAATAGAATAATTAAATCACTGTTTATGAAAAAAATTCTTCGCTGAAGATGTTTATGATAAATTCTTCGTTGAAGATGGATGAAAAGGGTTTGATTGAATTATTTCTTTTAAGATTTACCAGTTACGTGTTAAAAAAAATCAACCGGAAGCATGGTTTCTTACTCAAACCATCTGCTCCAATGCAAATCCACCGAATCCTCCCATCGGCATGTTGCTGTGCCGACCTTCCCAAACCACAGTAATGAACGTGCAGATTTGTCGTTCGTTTTCGGCGAATTTATTGCCGTTTGATTTTGGATATGGTGGTTTTTTTACGGTTGTTTTTTTTCGGTGGGTTTCTCGGTGAGTCTCGAACCGATTCGTCGTACTTTTCCTATCACTGCCGTGCGGTTTTCGTGGTGGGTCGGTCCTCTGAATTTGGCATCTCGGGGTGTACCAACGGAAACGCGAAAACGAGATTCGGGTTGTTTTCGGATTTTGGTATTTCGAAACAAATCAGCGAAATGATTCGGAAATCAGTCGCCCAGCGGTTGGTTTCTCCGAATTTCGGTGGATTCGAATCAGATCGACGGGAAAAACAGTGCTTGGACACTGTTTAAGTTTCTGGTGGAAGGTTGAGGGTGCTACATACATATGTATGTATCTGTATAAAAAAAATATTAAAAAAGAAGTTAAGCAAGCAGATTCGAACCGGCGCCAGTGTATAGTGTGTGGTAAACCACTAGGCTACGTCAGATATTCAATATAGGCTTACAATGTGTTCTACATAACATAAAAAATTGAGAAATAAAATAATAAATGGAATTTCGGTATTGTGGAGATTTGAACCCGGATTATTTGTGCCAGTGGCATGGCATTGCCACTGAACCAATTAAAAATTTCATTAAAATGATGAAATCGTTATAAATATATAGACATACGGAATTCTTGTAAAAAAATTCTAGTTATGTCTTTCTTTTAGATCACGTAATTTAATTCATTAATATTTATGAGTGTGTTGGTCACCAAAGTGACCCATTCGAGCTTATTAATGATTTAAATTATTTATATAAATGTTTAACTTCATAATAACATTTAAGAATGATAATAAACATTTATAGTTATTAACATGTAGTTATATGGTTATCCAAAGGTAGATCTTACTCATGTTTAATAACAATTGAAGTAGATTATGAACTTTGTTTAATTAACATATGATGTAAATCCAAAGATGGCTTATATGTTAAAGTAACATTGTGATTAATATTATATAAGTTGCTTGATACATGTTGATCGTGTTTAGATTTTGCCCAAAAGTGAATTTAAACACAATATTTTAGTATAAGTTATATAGTCTGAATTATTTTCTGAATGCAAAGGAAATTAAATGTGAGATATGATTATTTTGCAGTGGTCTTCACTGTGTTAAGTATGACTGCCAATGGTATAAAGTTTAATGGGCATAATTATGACGACTGGATCGAATATGTGAAGCTGAATGCTGACCTTTTGGGACTCGATTCAGCTCTCATTATGGATGAGTCCACTAAACCAACTGATACAAGTTTTGAGGCAGACAAGAAACTGTGGGAGGAATTCCTTGTTGAGATTAAGAAGTGTACTATGACACACATTGTGGATAAGTCTGTTGTTGCTGCTCTCATTAATGACTTATCGACGAGAGAGTACAACATATCTCAGTCCATGGATGACCATATCACTCATATGATGAATACCTACAACCGGCTCAAAAGTTTGGATATTGATCTTGATGAGTGTGTGTTAGTTGAGTTCATGCTGAAATCATGCAAAGGTGATGATTTCAAGCAATTTCAGAGAACTTACAACCAACTCAACGAAAAATGGTCTCTTTCGGATACCAAAGCCATGCTCATGCAAGAGCAGGCAAGGCAAAAGGAAGACCTTAAGGTCAAATATCCCCAAGCCAATTTTGCTTATAATGGCCATCCAAATGCTGGTTCTAGTGACGACAAAGCTCCAAGTAAGAAAAGAAAGGAAAAGGGAAAGCAGTCATATAAGGTGCAGCCTGATGAAAGGCAAGGAAATCTGAAATGTTTCTTTTGCAACAAACCTAGGCACAAGAAGGTTGATTGCCTCAAAAGGAAGGCATGGTTTGAAAAACGAGGTATACATTTTGTTTCAGTATGCTTTGAATCAAATCTGATTGAAGTACCTTCTAAAACTAGGTGGTTTGATACTGGTGCGACCACTCATGTGTCTAATATATACAGGGTTACCTAAATCTCCAACAAATACCGGAAAGTGAAAGCTTTCTATTTATGGGAAAATCGTATGAAAGCTAGAGTTGAAGGTGTCGGGACATATAGAATCGTGTTAGATACAGACTATTTCCTGGATCTAGAAAACTGTTTATATGTTCCCAATTGTTCTAGAAATCTTGTTTCCGCTTCAAGGTTGGATGTATTAGGTTTTTAATTTAAGATCGGACATGGTTGTTTTCATTGTATCGTGGTAAAAACCTATGTGGTACTGGTTTATTATCAGATACTTTGTATTGTTTCAATCTAAGTTCTAAATTTATTAATTCCATGTTTCATATTTTGGTTGAACATGATGTTGGTATGAAGAGGAACATGATAAAAGACTCGGTCATATATCCAAGGAGAGGATTGTGATACTAATTCGAAATGGAATTTTATCTCAATTGGATTTTACCAATTGGAATGATACTTGTGCGGATTGCATTAATGGTAAGCAAATCAAATATGTGTCTAAACATACTGCCACAAGGAGTAGAGGATTACTCGATTTAATACATACAAATATTTGTGGTCCTTTTGATGTACCATCTTGGGACGGTGAAAAGTATTTCATCACCTTCATTGATGATTACTCTAGGTAATGTTACCTTTATTTGCTGCATGAAAAATCGCAATCTATTGATGTCCTTGAGACATTCATTACGGAGGTTGAGAGATAGCTAAATAGAAAGGTTAAGGTAAAACGTTCCGATAGAGGTGGTGAATATTATGGAAAGACATCATAAGTTGGACAAATTCCAGGTCCATTTAAGAAACTTCTTGAGTCTAAAGGCATTTGTGCACAGTATACAATGCCCGGCTCGCCACAACAAAATGGCATTGCAGAAAGGCGTAATCGTACATTGATGAAAATGGTTAGGAGTATGATGAGTAATAGTTCTGTACCTATTTCATTGTGGATGTATACATTGAAGACAAATGCATACATATTGAATAGGTTACCTAGTAAAGCAGTTCCTAAGACACCTTACGAACTGTAGACATCTAGGAAACCTAGTTTAAGACATCTTCACATATGGGGCTGTCAAGCCGGAGTGAGGATATATAATCCACATGAAAAGAAATTGGATTCCAGAACTGATGTACGAAAACTCGAGTTATATATTTTCCTAGACCACCTCACCGCAAGTATACGGATCGTGTAGTACCAGGGTCGATCTCTAGGGACTAAAGCAGCCAAAAACTAAGAATAACACTAAACTAAGACGTATGGAAGTAGATGAAAGTGTGGTCCTAAATACCTAAAAACTAAACTAAGTGGTGACAACGATAATAGGTTGGGGTAAACTCGGATATAACGAACACTACGGGTGTCGGGATACCGGGAATCGTATGGATGAAACAACTAAAGATCATAAACATATGGAATTATCATGACAACGAGAAATTCATGCCCTAAGGTGAGGAGTGATTCTTCCAAGCCTAAACCTCCTAACCATGAGTATGTGCAACCCTACCTTCCAACAGTGATTAACCCGTACCATGGCAGCTTTACGAACGCAATCCTAATTCCTAAGTCGACTAACCGACCGGTCAGATTCTCATTAGCCGAACTTAACCTACAACTTAACAGATCCGGATTCATCCTTTAACCTTCTAGCAAAGTCTGAATTCCTATGTTACTGAGCGGGCAGGACTAGTATAAGAATGATAATGTTAAGTGTAGAACCGAATATCAAGATAAAATCGATAGATCTAAGCATTAATGCATAACATTGTTCATCCGTTACAATCAGATATCCCTAACCCATAGTTGGGAACCTACTCACTAATAGAGAATACAGATAACGAAGATAACACAACCCTAAACATGATAGACTCTAGGAAACTCGATGCCTCGATCTTCCCTATTGTGTTACCGATGTGAGGATTGGTGCTTCTCTTCTTCTCCAGCGTCTCCCGAGCCTTTCCTGATGTTTTCCAAGCCTTTCCTTGACCTTTACATCCCCCCCCTCGCTCTAGATCTCTTCTGGTCTATAAATTAGGTCGTTTGAATGCAAGATCTAGGTTGTTGCGAAATACACGGCCCGCTCGGGCACCACTTTTGCCCGGTCGTGCAGAGGCGCGCCCGGTCGTGTTCTTTGTCTCGCCTGATCGGGCATCAGCACCCGATCGTGTGGTTGAGCGGCCCGAGTCGTGCAAACTCTCGGGGAATTTTGGGATGAATTAACGCCCGAGCGGATATCTGTATTGCGCCCGATCGGGTATGGCTATCCGATCCCGTTGCCTTCGTGCCCAGGTCGTGCAAAGTGTGCGAATAAAACCCCGTAGGTTTTACCCGAGCGGGTGGACCATGGTGCCCGACCGGGCACCCTTGAAACCTTGATTTTTCTCTTTTCCGCTCGTTGCTCGGGTGTTCCTTTGAGTTCTGAGGCTTGATCTTGGCTCTGAGTGAATTTATCTTCAAAGTGCGTGGTTTTGCTCAGGAATTCGTCTTTTTAAGCTCATTTAGGCCTTGTCGCCTAAAAACCTGAAAACCAACAAAACGGGCGTATGTAACTAATAATCGTATCGGATATGTAAATCTATCTGTGAAATATATGCGAAAATGGCACTAAAACCTAACCAAATGTTGATACACTTTCAGTGTTATCAAACTCCCCCAGACCTAAACCTTTGTTTGTCCTCAAACAAAACTAAAGTCGAGTGCAAGAAGAATCTAATAACAATGGATACTAGCTCAAAAATATCGAAGGGTTAGTCATTCCGCAAATCAACGCGTCACATGGATAAGAGCCTAAGCGTACCAAGTATAGCCTTATATCTACCGAAAGTGCTGA
>CM071876.1:11133802-11147378 GCA_036759665.1 Gynandropsis gynandra
AATCTTATTTAAACATTTACTATATAAATATATATAGCCAAATATGTAATATATTTATGATAAAAAACTATAAAGTATCAAATACTTTAAAATAACTAATATTGTTGAATATTTAATGTATACTCAAAATTGGTTCTAATCCAAATGAGTCGGATAATGTTATAAAGACATTACAATATATGAAACAAATTCAAAACTCACTAAATATATAATTTTTTGCGAATTTTATTTTAGTGTGTAATCTAACAATTTGTATCATTGTTTTAGGTGAATTGACGATGTTCGTAGAATCATCTACGAAACAAAAATTTAAATGACTGGTGTAGAGATGAATGTGAAGTTTTGGTGTTTTGCTTTATTTGTATTATGTATATTTGCATCTTTGTGTGATTTGAAATTTTAGTTTTAGATTATATTTGATGATTATTGATTTTTTATTAAATTGTTTTTATATATATTTTATACGTTAAAAAAATTAGGTTCAGATACGAATATCCGTATATCCGACGGATATCCGTATATTCGACAAATATCCATATTTACAAATATCCGAATTTACAAATACAAATACAAATACTAAATTTGGATATTCGTCAAATACAAATACAAATACAAATAATCTTATATTCGCAAATATTTGTTATTTGTCAGGCTCTAGATAAAATGACACATGGCTAATGTTATGGAAACCATGACCCTTGTTTTTTCTCTCATGCAAAAATTGAAATAATTCCTCCGAAAAATAGCAAAAACTTAAATAATGATATATAACTACAACATAATTTCTATTTATAAAAAGTCTGAACTGTGATTCAAAAGTCAATTAGTATTAAATCTAACTTAAAAGTACCATCAAAATATGTAAATTTCGGTAAATTTTAAATTTTGTTCATTAACTATCAAGACCATCATAGTTTTGCAGTTTTTATTATTCTTTTTTTTCAACTCAAATTCTTATATATATATATATATAGTAATAATAATAATTTATCAAGTATCCTTTTCGGGAAAAACTGATTTATCAAGTGAATATTGTCATAGTTATATTGATATGTTGCCTTGTTCACGTCACATAAAATATGTATTATTAACTTTTATATATACAATCATATATTTTAGAAAATAAATTTTAAAATTAATTATATCTAAACATATAATATCAATTTTATTTTTCAATTTAAATACTACGATAATGAAGGAAATCTTCAAACTGCAAACTTATGAAAAGGGAAGAGTTGTTCTTCATCTTCCTTGCCATTGATAATTCACCAATTTAGTCAATTTTCTCGTGAAAGATCTACTCGATGACGATACAAATTCGAGGGTGATACCAACCCGAGATACATTGACCCGAAGACAACACCGATCCAAAGATTCTCGACCTGACCTGACGATTTACAAAACCGACAACATTGACCTGATGACATACAAATTAGACAGCTCACAAATCCAACTATTACTATATTGTTGCTCCAAATTCGAAAATATACACATAAAAATTTGTGACTGGTAAAAATTAACTCAATCACAATTAGTGGGAATTACAGGCCATCATTCTAAAACGTTGTACATGTATGTAGTATGTATTCATAATATACTAATAAAATTAATTACCCTTCGTAAAATATTATATTATAAAACACCAATCGAACATTAATTGATTATAATCCTATATATTTTTATAGGGTTTGTTAAAAGAAAAATAGATTTTCCCTCCAAAAAAGAGAGAGAATGACGTGGACAACTGCCGCATGAAACCAGCCTCCTCTATTTCCAACCCAAAATTTTCGCTTCGCCTCTTTTGGTCGTTTCCATCGTTTGAACAAAGATTTCCCTTTTTTTCTCTCAATCCCAAAATTCAAAAGAAAATAAAAAGGAAAAGAAAAATTTCCTCAATTATTCGTTCAGTTTTCCCAGATTTTCATAATTTGAAGATTTTTTTCTCTCTCCGCGAGGTTTGCTTGTTTTCTTTCATTTGGTAAATTCGATTTCTTCTTCACCGGATGGAATTTGATCGGAGTTTTAATTTCCGGTGATCAGTGACGCAGGTTTCCAGGCGGCCATGATTTGAATAGAATTATGGTTAACAAAAACACGGAATCTTCAAATCCTCAGGTGCAGCAGCAGCAACATGTTCGTGCCAAATTTCCATTTAGTTTTTGGAAGTTTCAACCCCGATCAGATTTTTGTTATTCTTCTTTTGTGTTGATCCTCTGTTGTTGATGGTATGGATGGATTTCCCCGGTTAAAATGGCAATGTAGACATTGAGTTTTTTCTCTTTGCAGGGGGATGCCTGTGATCTTCCTCCTCCACAGTTTGGAACAGCGGATTCGCGTAACCGTGGCGCCGGCAACACGGTAATTTTGTTTTCTTCCTCTTTCTCTCCCTGGGGAGAAATGAATAGCTGAAGAGAGATTTAGATGATAACGGTCAAAATGGTCAGTCACTGATCGAAGTAGTTGGATGCTTGCTAAAAATCCTGATATCGATTTCAAATGCTGGGTAATCTGGCAAAAATCACCGGTTTTCATCTTTATTTCCCCTTCTCGGTAAACCAGGATGCTTAATGACGAATACTAGTATAATCATATGATCCGTGTTGATGTTTTGGTGAAAGAGCGCTATGGCAATCGAGAGGATCTGTATATTTGGACACACCGTCAGTGCAATTGGTTTTGTTTAGAATCATCACTGATCACTGGTGTTGTTGATGGTTTCCGCAGAAAATATTTTGCGTCCCTGGATGGTTTTGTTTACTTAAACAGCAATTTTCGTGCAGGTTTTTAAGAGTGGATCACTATTAATATCATCAAAAGGTATGGTTTTACCTCAGGTTAGATACCTGGTTAAGTTGAGTTGAGAACTGGATGGAAAGATATTTCACAAATTCTTTGATATTTCCAGGTTCTAAAATGCTTTTCACACTATCTTTTCTCCTGCTTTGCTGAAATTGCCTGATACAGATAGTATTAGGTTGTTAGAGCTTACTTCATTATACTTTGAAAAATAAAGGACTTGTAGCTGCTGCCAATGATATATGCTACTTCATGGCAACCTAATCTTTAATGTGAAATGGGTCTTTCAGGGTGCTTATTGTTGATGGCTTTAGCTATAACTCATGCTTTGTGTGCTTGTTTTAGAAATCTTTATCTATGGCTCGTGTGCTAGTATGGAATTTCTGAATAGGCATCGTCGACCTTCTATTTTCATTTCTAATGTAGGGATTGGTTGGACATCATGGAAGAAAAGATGGTTCATTTTGACGCGTACTTCATTGGTTTTCTTTCGGAGTGACCCAGTAAGCATTCTCATTCTCTAGTGATGCTCTGAAATGTTCCTTTTCCGCGTGTTTCTAAAACATCACGGCCTCTATATATTATCATCAAATTTAAAAACAAAAGGTGAACCATTTTCATCTGAGTATGGTAATGTCATATAACATGTAATTTTGATTGTTTCATCTTCATGAGCATCTGAATGAGATGAAAAGGTAAAAGGAAAAGAAATATGTACGGGACAGTGAAGCAATAGCATTCGGAAGAGTAAAAGAAGTAAATGGTATTATTAGCTCATCTGGTTTTTAGGTTGCATTTCCTATTTAATATGAGTGAAGTAACAGATATTTATATTCATATATATAAATGAAACCTTTGTTCTATATAGATCACTGAGGAGAAACTAAGTCGCCATTACAGTTTCTTTTGCATTATTTTAATTATCATTAAATAAAATAGGGCTCACATTCTTCAATTAAACTTCAGAGTGCAGCTCAACAGAAGGGCAGTGAGGTCAATCTAACCCTTGGTGGAATTGACCTCAACAATTCAGGCAGGTTAGCTTATTGTTTGAACACAAACTTTTATTAGGACAATTTTCTTTGAGCAATGTTTGATGATCAAATCTATGCCATTTTGTTAACATTGTATATTCTTTGTGCTATTTCTAGTGTGGTTGTTAAGGCAGATAAAAAGCTGTTGACTGTTCTCTTTCCTGATGGCCGTGATGGACGTGCCTTTACCCTCAAGGTCTGTGACAAAAGGTTCTACTTCAGTTTCTATATTATAAGTCTTCTTGATATGCTATTATCAGATACACCCACTTTACGTTGTTGCCTTGCTTTCATTTTTTTGAGATATTAATCGTCCATGCCCTTTCTCAGTCATCCTCCTACTGTTCCTTGAATTGGTGGAATTGTTCATATAAGAGACCAAAAAAATTATAGTCTGTATTAAATACAGATTTGATCTACCAATGGTCTGATCTCATCTTTCAAATCTGTCAGAGAAGCCCTTAATCTTTGTTATAGGATTAATTAGCAGCAGTAAACTTCAAAACTAAATACTCTTCCTCATGCATAGGAAGTTGTAGATTACAGTGTAGCTTCTTCTATTTGATGGTTTTGGTCTAGCAACCTCTATCACCTATATGATTTTGCTTCGGAATACAGCTTGAATTTCACTTACTTCATTGCAAGAAAGTTAATATCTGATAATCAACTTTGACATGTTTCTGGCATCGCTATGCAGGCTGAAACTAATGAGGATTTATACGAGTGGAAAATTGCCCTGGAAAATGCTTTGGCTCAAGCACCTAGTGCTTCCCATGTGATGGGTCAGAATGGTATTTTTAGGAATGATCAAGGAGATGCCGCAGCAAATGGTTCTGATGAGAACAGTATGTTTGCCATCTCTTTATCGATTTTGTCTTTTAATCACTCATTTGTAGCTGCAAGATCCACTAAAGTATTTTGAGGATGTTTGCTTCTTTTCTAGAGAACGGTGAGATTGAAATATTGACATGCAAAGCACCTGTCACTTCATCTACGGAATTTAGGCTGGAAAAATAGTTTGACAATCTACCGACATCTGGATCTTGTCCAAACAATGATGGCTAATCGGTTGCTATATCAATTTTATTCTTTTTAAGATGGTGATTGATGTGTCAATTTCTGTACAGAAGAAGATCAGAAACCTGCAAGAGCAATGGTCCTTGGCATACCGATATTAGTTGCTTTAGAAGATGTTGATGGAGCTCCTTCTTTCTTGGAAAAGGCCCTTAGGTTTGTTGAAGACAACGGTGCGTTTCCTTTGCTGTCTTATGATTCATGTGCGATCACCTGAATGTTAATTGTCCAAAATTTATTGGAGGAAAAAGTATCTTCGATGTATCAAGATGTTTCACTTATCCAATTTCTTGATTCAAAGTAATTATTCTGTGAGATATCATCAGTGGAGTTCTTACATTCTGGCCTCTTTATTTACATGCATTCTTATTCACTGTGAAACTTACTTATAGAATCTTGTGTGTTATACGTGTCTTCTCTTTCATGTTTTCGCAATGCTATGAGGGGTTGTGCTTTTTGTGGTTAAACTAGTTTTTCAGCAGTTTTCCCCCTACAAATCTTTTTTAACTAGAGACTAGTGGTACATAAAAGCTGTGGGGTATGCCGCATAATTGCAAGTGTTTTCCTGTCTTCCTTCAGTGAATGTTCCTTAATAGTAAGCTATAAGTGGGCAGCTTGTTTTACTGCCTCCTTTTTGTCATCTAAATTTGGAAAAGGAAAAGATGCATTGCAGGTGTCAAGGTAGAAGGTATCTTGAGACAAGCTGCTGATGTCGATGATGTTGAACGCCGAATTCGCGAATATGAGCAAGGTTAGAGCTTCACTTGTATGTATGTATGTATGTATGTTAATTATCCGTTTTTGGGCTTTCCATCTTATATAAAAGTTGTAATGCGTATATTACTTGGTTCAGGAAAAACTGATTTCTTAGTAGGGGAGGATGCTCATGTAATCGCTGATTGTGTTAAGGTACCTGCTACTAGTCATTGCTATGCTGATTTATTTCCTCCACTCTGAAAACTCTCTAACTTAAATGGTATGTATTTTCCAGTATTTTCTTAGGGAGTTGCCTTCGTCTCCAGTGCCTGCATCATGTTGCAATGCTCTTCTGGAAGCTTGCCGTAAGTTAATGATTTTCTTCTTCTGTTGTTGTTTAAGGTTCTTCTTGGTATTCCACAAAACCAAGATACATTCTCTAATAAAAGAAGTATTTCTTCCGCATATTTATAGTATGTGTATTTCAAATCGTCTTATTTGTCCTCATTAAAGGACTATCATGTTTCTTTATTTGGGAGAATGGTACATAGACCCTTTTCTGGACTTCCAGAATTTGGAACTTCTTTACGTTCATATAGGAATTCTTGTTAGGCTAATGTTTCTTAGTTCAACTCAAGGACAACATTCCGTTTTTCTCTGAAATTTGGTTGATGGTGAGCCATCTTGTGGATGGACTCTAGTGAGGTTCTGCAAGGATACATTCCTATTGCTAATTACAATGAAGTCTTGACCAGTTTCATATGATTAAGGATATTTACTGTTAAGAGAAATGATGATCAGATGGACTGCAGCTATGAAAAAACTCCTTTTCATTGAGTCGGATTCTATCTGGCTTTTTACTTCTCTGAAATCTGGATCGTAAATATGCATATATGTTAGTGAAAGGGGTTGTTTGTCACGTCTCTTTTTAACTTACTAGGCACCGACCGCAGCAATAGAGTCAATGCTATGCGTGCAGCAATTTGCGACACATTCCCTGAACCGAACCGCCGACTATTGCAAAGGTAGGCTTTTTATTATTTTTTATGTCTTCCCTTTCAATGTGTTGTTCATTAGGGTGAATTTGCTACCATGTTGTGTTTTATGAATAAATTAAAATTTATAACTCATTGAAGATAATGTTTTTGAACTATGCCACCAGTTAATGAACTTCCTTATTTCGCTGGATCTTCACCTACAGAATTGTTATAGCATACAAAGGCACTCTATATTTTTTCAATTAATGTCATCCTATCTTCTTTCTTTTGCAAGAATTCTGATGATGATGCAGACCGTGGCTTCTAATAAAAACGTAAATCGGATGAGCACTGCAGCGGTTGCAGCTTGTATGGCACCCTTACTTCTGCGACCCCTTCTTGCTGGCGACTGTGAGATTGAAAATGATTTCGATGTTGGTGGTGATGGTTCTATGCAACTTCTGCAAGCAGCTGCTGCAGCCAATCATGCCCAAGCCATCGTTATAACTTTACTAGAAGAATATGACAGCATTTTTGGTGTGAGTTTTTTCTTTTCTTACATAACTAATGGTCTCCAAAGTACCTTATTTTTCTCTTTGAATCATTGTTGGTTAACTAAGCAACGTATTGTTGCCCATCTTATGTTAGCTTTGACTCTTGAGATTGTTGGCTAATTCAGGGACGTACAATGTTAGTTTTGACCTCGTACAATAATCTTGATTGAGCAAAATTGGACCCTTTTTCAACACTTTTTAATCTCTCATTGATGCTGTAACTAATGGAAACCTTTAAGCGTTGTGACATGTGTTTCAATGATGTGGTATTTTTATCATAAACCGCGGAAAGTTAAAGTTCCTTGTCACCTGACTTATATACTGATTCGGAAGAGAGTGGAAGTGGGACTGAGGAGGAAACTGATGATGAAGGGTATGATGATGACTATGATGTATCACAGGGTTCTTACTACTCGGATGATGAAGATGACGGTGATTATCATGATGATGATGGTAGTTATCATGATGATGAAGAGGACGATAATGATGCATCTAATGGATCACAAAGTGAGAATGCCACCTCAGCCGACAATGATGTGGATGACAGAGATCCAAAGGACCATAAGGCATGTTTCTATTCTAGCTTGAATGCTCTTTCTAATACTTTTAATTAAATTGATCATTAGTGGATTCAGAAATATTAATGGTTGATACCGTCACCTAAGGGTTCAAGATTCTTGAAATTGTGTTGTCTAAGTCAACAATGGTTTTTGAAACAATGCAGACGTCTGATGATTTAAGCTCAGAATCCAGAAAACCTGAAGAAAGTAGGGAGCCAAAGGTTACGAAGAAGCTTTCATCTAGTAGTAGACGATTTTCACTCTCCCAGCATAGTGATGCAAAGAAGAATGAGAATATCTTGGCTAAAAGTGGTGATAATTCAGAGAGGAAGTCTGCAGAAGATGTCTCAACAAATTCCATTAAGAATTCAAAAATTTCAGGTTCCGTGTTATGTGTCCAGGAGCAGTCTACTTTATCTGATGCACCAGGAGGCAGCAGAAGACGCTGGGGACGTACTCCTGTGAGTATCTGTTTCGCACAATATATGATGCTGCCCCTCGACTTTGTTCATTTCTCGCAAAATTTTTGCCCCCTCAGTTTCTTGAGATTCCATTCTTTTTTTCCTTCTGTATCTCCTTTTAAATCGTAAAAATAATGGTTTGCTACAGCCATAGAGCGTTGCCTTTTTTATATGGATAATACCATATGAAAAAACTAGTAAAATTGTTCTTTTGTGTTCAGGGTAAGAGAAACCTTTCAATGGAATCTATTGATTTCTCAGTTGAAGAGGAGGAAGAGTAAGTGTCTACTATCATCCTTCAAAAGATTTACATCTATAAACCCACCTGGGCGTTTTTTGGTTGTATGGCATGCAATGTGGAAATCGTCTGATCGAAAAAGAAATCTTATCAAAACTACGGAACTGTTAGGATTGAAAAATATTTATAAATCAGTATGATATAGTCAGAGGTATTGATCTGGTTATTTCGGATTCTACAGTGCTGAAATCGAGAGACTTGAATCTACCAAAAGGGAGCTGAAGAATAGAATCTTAGAAGAGGTAGAGATTGGAATGATATATTTTTGAATATACAAAAGCAATTTTCTCTTGTGTGTGACCTGTTATGACTTGTGTGTTACAACAGGTTAAAAGCAATGCAGTTCTACAGGCTAGTTTAGAAAGTCGAAAAAAGGCCTTGTATGGGCGCCGTCAAGCTCTAGAAAATGATGTAATGTGGAACTACAAATCGTCTCTCTTTTTGGGATTTGGATTTTTATAAATTCTTAAGAACGTTGGTCATATTCAATACTCTATCTGTGGTCTTAAGAACGTTGGTTACCATGCTTTAAGGTGGCAAGACTGCAAGTGAAATTGCAACAGGAGAGAGACAAGAAGGAAGGTCTAGAAGCAGGACTTAACATGTCAAAAGGGAACCGAAGTATTCCAGACTCCATTGATGAAAAGGTTGGTCTTCTTCGTTTCATTCGGCTGTTCTTCCCCTGAAGAGTATCTATCTAATTTTACGATCTGTTTCAGTTGACAAAGGAATTGCACAATGTAGCTGAGGCAGAGACTGACATCGTTAAGTTGGAACAGCAGGTTGATAATCTGGAATATAAACTCCGGCAGCAGGAGGGAAGAAGTTCGAGTTCCAGGTCGGGTTTCATCAACATATGTATAATATATATGCGAACCTTAGTTTACTCTTTAGATCACATCAACAGTAGTAGTTTGGACGTACGTCTGTCTTATGTTATATATCCTTAACTTTTTGATGCAGGAAGAACAAACAAAAGGATATCGAAGGGAGCACTTCATACGTTTCAGATAGGTCAGCACCACAGGTACAGAACGTGTCCATCAAAATATGCATAACACGAATTCGATATGCAAGTAGTCTTAACAGACCACCCTTGGAATATTTTGGTACTATTAAATCTATAACATGTCACAGGATCCTCAGCGGACACAGGATCCTCAGCGGACACAGGATCCGGTGTCTTCACAAAGTAGATCTTTGTATCCAAACCAGCAACAAGAAACATTGAGTAGCAACTCCAAATTGGTCAGCATGTCTAAGAAGTCAAGCACAAGGGGAGAGGTAAGTTTTAGTTACTCTTCACTCAATGTCGAGTTCCAATCAGACAAGTTTACAAACAAGAACTTGAGTATTTTAAAATAACAGGGATCCGCAACTTCTGCGCTTTCCAAGTTGACAACACGACTCAACTTCCTGAAAGAGAGACGTAGTCAGATCGCTGACGAGCTACAAAACATAGACAAAGGCCGAAACAGCAGCAGCAGCAGCAGTTACTCCGGTCAATCCACCGAGAAAGGCACTTCAGATACTCCCAATTCCGTGCAGGAATCAGATGAAGGTAGACTTTTAAGTCCCCATGTTCTTGATCGAGGAAGATCCGAGAACAGCATGCCATATTTCAGAGACAGAGGCAAAGGATCTCTGAGCAATCCCAACAATACTTCAAGAACGTTCTCCAGATGACTCACACCGATCAAATAATCATTTGTCTTTCTTCTGCACTCTTGTCTCGAAGCTTCGAAAAAGAAGTATTTTCACAGTAAGATACTCAAGAGGGCTTCAACTTCAAAACATTTCCTACAGTTTGAACAGACGCCATAACTCAGAAGGTAAGTTAATATGTGATTATTGCTGGTGCCTTCTAAGATGCACTCATTCTTAGTGTTACTTTAACTCCCACTTGTGATTCTTCTTCTTCTTTTTGGAAGTGTTATCTTGGTAGATTTCGTATTATTAGTTATTGAAAATTTGATTACAAAGTGTACTGCAAATGCTTTAGTTTTTATATTATAACAGGTTTGTTCCTTAAATTTATCTTTCTCTTATAAAAATTCCCCGATATAGAGGCTTCTTTCTTGTTGCCAATGATTTCTAGTAATCAACGGCTTGAATTATTCATATTAAAAAAATATGGACTGTTGAATAAGTCTGAGCAATCTAAAACATTGGGTCACAAAAACATTCGTTTTCTGATTTTTTTTCCTTAAATTTGGTTCATTTCCCGCTTCCTTGCATTTATTTTTAAAGCTCCTCCGAGAACACTACTGAAAAAAAATTCTCTTATGCACAACTCTCATGGCTTTCGTCAATATGTTTCCCGATGGTTTACACGTGTTGTTGGTTGATGAAGATCCTCTCTATCTACTAACAATGGCCGAGCAGCTGATTTACTCTAAGTACCAAGGTATTACATACCATCTCTTTCTCTCTCTCATAAATCACAAACACTGAAATGAATTTCATTTAATGATCATTATGCCAAATTAACTTCCTTTTAAAAACTAGTTTAATAAATATTTATTTTTCGCCCGAAAAATAAATTATCAATTCAAATACCACAATTGGACACAAATACTACAAAAATGTCACACCTCTTTATTAAACATAAACTTTTGAATTTTCACGTTACAAAAACTCTCATCTCTCATCTCTTTCTGAATCAAAAATGTTTGAGTTTTAATGAGTTCTTCGTCTTCTTTTACGAAAAATATTTAAAAATTCTCTAAATTTGCCGAAATACATCTCAAAATACTGAAATCTCATCATCCTCAACATGCCTAGAATCCTCACTATCACCATTTTTTTGAAATTTTTTCCATGTTACCATTCTCCTTCTGCTCTTTCTAAGTTGTGAGTGGGTAGTTGACACAAGTACCAATTTATTGTGGGACAATTTTGTGCCACTCGCATTATGCGACAATATGTGGTACAACGTGCTGGTACAACATTGAACCAAACATTGTTAGGTTTTCGAGGTCTTCGTATATAAAATTATCATCTAAAATTTTTCATGTTTACCACTCTCTTTCCATTCTTCGGTCCCACATGGGTCAACGTGGTGGGTGGTTGACACATGTTGTATCATGTTGTGGGACAATATCGTATCACTCGCGTTGTGCGACAACATTGTATCATACGTTATACCGTTGTATTAATTATTTTGTTTTTCTATTGTTTGACAGACCTCAACAAGCAAACCTATTGATCCAAGATGATTCTTTTTTCAACCTAGTAAGTTGTTTCAATCTTATAAAATTGCAACGAAGTGTTTTCTGTTCAAGACAATCGGAGAATTGGAATAAGCCTTGGATGTGAAAAGTTAGAATGGTTGGAACATCCTCAATTCAATTACATATTCCATATAGAAAGGATGAAGCAAAACAAACCATAAGGATGTGGACATTGCTTGTCCACGTTGTAATGACAAATAAAAGAACAAAATATGTTTCGTTCTCAATGATGTGGCCATTTAGTGTTCGCTGATAGAGCACAACGTCATATCTGGACTTATATGTGACCAACCACTATCTAAAAAATTGGTTAAGACTTGGCGGCAATGGGTTTAAGGAGAGGCACTGGCCAAACCAAAATTCAATCACCATGAACGATGTGAAGACCAAGATATCATCATTATCACGATGCGAAAACCGGTTGAAGATGGTTGTGTTGTACGTTCTCGACATGGTTATTGGAGTCGAGATTTTTTGGTGCAAATCATTGATGGCCTGAAAGCTCACACCAATTTTTCTTGGAGAAGATTCATTTTTCTTCATGTTCTTTGTCAGCTTCGTCGTATGCTAAAAATTAACGGCGATGTGAACAAAATCTAGATATTTTCTAGGTTTATTTTGTTTTTGGAGGTAAGTGTAATTTCATTTAATTTAATTAGTTGAACTCCGTTGGTTAGTTTAATACTATTTTTGTTTGATTATTTTATAGATTCTTATATATGAGATTTTTTCGATACTGGTGCGTACATTCTAATTGATCTCTATGGATGAGAAATTCTCCAAATGCCTAAGGATGTATAAGATGACACGCGGATACAACTTGCACGATTTAAGCGAAGAACTTGGGAGACAAAGTTAGTCTACTCGTTAACAATTTCTAACAACATTATGGTACAACATTGATTCTACTTTGGGTAACACTTCCTTTTCTTTTTCACTTTAGTACAACAAAAGTATTGTCACCTCCAATGACTCAGATAATGTACATGACAAATCTCGTGGATGCATGGAGTATCACAGCTATGCAAGGAATCAATGTGTGTATTTTTTATAAGGTAGGTGAATTCCGGGAAACATTGAGTCGAGTAGTCAAACTTACAAAATTTTTGTGGTCAATATAATAGCGTAGTATTACAAAATTAAATACATAGCTTCCTAATCTCTTTAGTTAATTTGGTTGTATATTGAGAATAACATGATAACAAAAATGTTAAAGAGTATAACACAACATGATCATAAAAGAATTAGAATTTGAGACCTAACACAAAGATGCTAAGTTCAACATGGGAATAAGATGATAGAGAGCTTAGACGTGTTAACATAACACATATAAACAAAGATGTGATTTGAGTTTTCAACATAGCACATACATACTAAGGTGAAGGTAGTATTGACATATTTACGCAAAAGATTAAGTTTAAAATAACACATATTGTAACACCCCCATCCCGGAACAACCTCGTGACTAGGAGTGTCCACCATCACCTCCAAGAGGTGGCTACACGTGTCATCGCTCAAACGCATTTATAAAATAAATATAAATGATTTATTCCGATAAGAATGGTCCGGACCAAATAGCAAAACAAATATGTAAATATCATAGTCACGATAAATAAAATAAATACGAAATGCAAAATAAAACTCATCGAGACCTCGTGCACGCCTCTCCCATCAGTCCGCTGTGAACATTCATGTTGCTGCTCAACCTCATTACTTTTCTCCTCGCCATATCTTGTCCATCCACGACAGCCCAAAAATAGGGTGAGTACAAAATACGCACTCAGTGACATCAATACGGGTACGTACTATGTGCCATGTATTCTCCTGCTCGAACTGAATATCATAAAATAACATATTTCCAAGTCTAAACTAAAGATATACAAATCACTCTAC
>CM071876.1:11152456-11164094 GCA_036759665.1 Gynandropsis gynandra
CGACGTTGCAAAAGACGAAGTCATGGTTGTCTGATCAGTTCTCCATGAAGGATCTAGGAGAAGCAGCCTATATTCTGGGAATAAAGATCTATAGGGATAGATCGAAGAGGTTGCTTGGATTGTCACAATCCCAGTACATCGACAGTATCGTGAGACGATACAACATGGAAAGTTCCAAGAAAGGCTATCTACCGATAGGCACTGGAATTTCTCTTTCTAGGGAGGATTGTCCTAAGACCCCGGAAGAAAGACAACGCATGAGTCGGCTACCCTACGCTAGCGCAGTGGGAGCCATCATGTACTCCATGACGTGTACTAGGCCTGACGTAGCCTACGCACTAAGTGTAATGAGTAGATATCAGGCAGATCTTGGTGAGGAACACTGGAGAGTTGTTAAGAACATCCTTAAGTACTTGAGAAGGACTAAGGACCAGTTCCTCATTTATGGTGGTTCTAACTTGGAGTCAGAAGGATTTACTGATGCGAGTTTCTCGACGAACAAGGATGACAGTCGATCCATTTCAGGCTATGTTTTTGTCTGAATGGAGGCGCAGTGAGTTGGAAGAGTTCCAAGCAGGCTACTATAGCCGATTCGGTGACTTAAGCAGAATATATAGCGGCTTGCGAAGCAGCTAAAGAAGCGGTTTGGATGAGAAAGTTCATAGATGAACTTGGTGTGGTACCTTCAATAAAGGAAGCCGTTCCTTTATTGTGTGATAACACCGGAACTATTCCTCAGGCGAAGGAACCAAGGTCTCATCAGAAATCGAAACATGTTCTGCGGAAGTTTCACCTGATACGAGAGATCATAGCGCGTGGGGACGTGCAAATCCAGAAGGTGGATGGAAAGGAAAATGCAGCAGATCCGTTCACGAAGGCGCTTGGGTCAAAGGAGTTTGACAAGCATAAGCTGAGGATCGGATTGAGAGAGATGAAAGGAGTTTGACAAGTATAAGCTGAGGATCGGATTGAGAGAGATGACTAGCTGGCATTAGTTTATAGATATGTAGCGAGTTGTATTTTAGACATCGATTTTAATTTTATAATATATGGCATTATTTTTCATATGATGAATTTTCATAAGTGTATGATAGAGTCCAAGATTAAATCTGAAACTTGACATTATGATAGAGATCATAATAAAGAGAGTCAAGTTTTGGTATGATTTAATCTGAATTGTTCTTGTTCGTAGGATTACTACTCGGACTACAGTGATCCGGACAGAACAACATGTATGTGATAAGTTTCTATGGTGATAGAAATCAGCAGATCTCTTTTACTGAATCACATATATGGGTGATACACATGATGATGTGATCACTGAACTGACCTAAAGGGAGAAATGCTTAATGGTTAAATAACCAATAAACTGTCATTAGATTTCTCCAGACAGTTAGATAGTTAGTTTTTCCTTAGACCTGAGATCAGCATAGTAACTAGCATCTCATCTATTATTCTTTGATTCTGGACACCTAGTATCCGAGAATACTAGTTGAATAGATATTGGGAATAATTAGATATTTGTGTAGTTAGTGACTGATCAAAAAGGGATCCATCAACTCTTGGTAAGAGTTTGAGCTCTATGTTGTCAGTAATCACAATGACTGTACGAATCTCTGGCCAGAGTACATTGAATGAATGAAGAAAGGTGTTTCTTAGGTTCATTCATCAGTCAGTTGTGATTGACATGAGACATAGTTGATGATCCATAAGGTTGACAGTTATGACCGGGAAATAATAATATTGTCCTTTTATCATGGTTCTACAGAGTAAGGATGTTACTTCACACTATCTGGTCGTTGCCGAGTGTTGCTAGACGCCGACCTCGATTAGTTAATTAGTAAAACTAATTGACTATCAGTTTAGTGATGAACCTACGAGGTCACACGCATACGAGTGTCTCGGTACCTGCTTGTGATTGTTAGACAATCAGTGTGGAATACAATTATATTCGTCCGCTAGCACCAAAGAATATAATTGTACTTGATTTTCTTTTGGGGTTAGTACATCAGATGTACAGGCAAGTATGTGTATGGAGATACATATACTTTGACTGTTTGAAATATTACGTAAAGGCAAGTGGGAGATTGAAAGTTATATGCCTGTTATGTAATATTTGGATAGTCTTGGGTTAAAAGTGTAATTATTAAAAGTTAATAATTCTATTTAAGAAACGAAAACTAGGTTTTCGATATGAGATTTCAGAATCACAAAACCCTAGTAGCCGTCAAAAGAAAAACTACGAAGAACGAAATACTTTTCGTTCATCGAGAATTCCGCATCAAACGTTGAAGGCAGAATCCGATCTCGGCGTTGATACACGTAGAGGACTTGTACTATCAAGTCTATCATCCGATTGTCACAGATTCAACGTTACATGTACGAAATTGTTTCTATAATTGTTTATCGTTGAAAACCCCGAAAAACTAATCTGAATATGACTAGATCTAAAAATTCGGGTTGATAAAAACACGTTTCCGCACCCCAAATCAACCCAACATTACCATGAATTCATGTATTTATCTCTATCTTCTACTAAATTTTCCTAAATCTTGAGATAATTCACGATAGAGTTTCAGGTTTAGAATCGGAATCACGTTAAATCGGATTCCTTCAATCTAGTTTTTATATGATATATGGGTTTAGTTGTGGTTAATTAAACAATTTCTGAATAAGATTAAGGTTCAAGGATGAAGTTCTCACTGTGAATAAACAATTAAAAATAATAAAATAAAATAAATAACTAAATGAAGAAAAGAAATGGGAGTGATGGAGGGACGATGTGAGTTACGGGCGTAGGATACAATACAACCCGATAAAAAAGAAAAACAAAAAAATGTCGTTTTTTTGTCAAAGCTGACGGTCGTTTATATTTTTTGTTTTTTTAAAAGGCTTTTTTTAATTGTTTTGGGTTTACAAAAGGTTTGGGCTCAACCTCGTTGCTTTGTACTTTAATAGTCAACATATTTCATTTAAAGATTTTAGACCCGGTCCATTTCGGGATAGCGTAGGTCTGGGACTTGAACATGATATCATGGACATTGCTAAGAACCCCTCTGCCAGTTGTGCTGACCAATCAATTCAATAATTTTGCAGTGCTGTTGTTCTTATTCTCATATCAGAGAGAATAATTTGATAAAATATTGAATTGAACTGGCAAATCAATATGCATAAGGATGAATTTATTTTCCGATTAATATGTGCAATTCATTAGGATTAAAAATAACACGAATGTTATTATGTATATCGTATCATAATTTTGGTGAATTTAATTTATTATGATTTATTACACATTCGAATTGTGTAATTATAAAATTAAATCGTAGTTATTATATTAATGTTATTCATTGAAATATCATGGTTATTAATAAATATACTTTGATTAATGTATACAATTTAATTAAAACTTTCAACATCCTACCAAAGTAGGTAATCTTGAAAAAAATAATTATTTCAACCACATTGAGAAGGGTACATAATATAATTTATGCAAACTCTAATAAACCCAGAGGTTATTAATGGTTTGACAGTATTATATTATTTGTGCATTGATAATTAGTGTATATTTTCGGTATGACATAAATGTGATGGTTATGCCCAAATATTAACCATTACATGAGATGTTTGATTTACACTAGTATTTAATGCGTTGAGGCATCTATTGCAAGTCAAAATTAATGTTTAAAGACTAATTTTGATGTTGCACAGATGCCTTGTGATGAGATTGGATCTTACGTTATCATTCAATTAAAATTTTATTGAATGTATGTGTAACACACAAGCTATCTTTTTGTATACAGTTGTGCAAAATCGACATCCAATATCTCTACCAACATTAGTTCGATCCCTATGTTGAATGGGTCAAACTTTGTTGAATGGAAGGAGTACTTACTAATTGTCCTTGCTTTGATGGTCACGACCTTGCGATTAGGGAGGTTCGTCTAATGATAATGGATACGAGTTCTGTTAAGGATGGTAACAAATTTGAACGCTTTCAAACCTCAAACCGCACGTGTTTGATGATCATTAAGCATTCCATTCCTCCGGTTTTCAGGGGCTCTGTGCCCAATGAGGTGACATTGGCTAAGGAATATGGCAATGCCTTAGATAAATGCTTTGCCAGAAATGACAAAGCGGAAAGAATCACGCTTTTGGCAGAAATTGTCTCCGGGAAGTATAAGGGCAACATGAGTATTCGAGAATACATTATGAAAATATCAAATAATGCCTCAAGTTAAAGGCATTTGGACTTTGGTTGTCAGAAGACGTCCTAGTGAGCTTGATTTTGATCTCTCTCCTTGCATAATACAATCATTTTAAGGTGAGTTAAAACTGTCAGAGGAATAATGGACTCTTAATGAGTTCATTTCCTATTATGTGCAAGAAGAACAAAGATTGAGGCAGGAAAATACATATTGTGCTTTTGAAACCACCATGTCAAGGGGCAATATCGAGAAAAGAAAGAAATGTTATGAACCGCTTATTCGAGACCAATTCATATGCAAAATAAATAATATACATATCAGGCTAATGTTTAAAAATGTTTCTTGCACGAAGTACCATACTTGGGGTGCAAATAAAATTTTGAATCTTATTTTGGTTCGTTCTGAGGTCAATTTAGCTTCAACGCCTACTTAGCGGGTTTATTCAGGTGCTACAACTCACGTAAGTATTTCTATGCAGGGTTATCTCTATTATCGAAAACAGATTGATGTTGAAAGATACATTTATGTAGGTGATAATAAAAGGGTAGAAGTGAAAGTTATCAACAATTTAGACTTTTGATGAAGATTGGTCAATTGGATTTGGACGGTGTTTTTATTGTACTGTGTTTAAGACATAACTTAATTTGGGTATCTATTTTGGAAAAATTGGGATTTTTTGTTTATTTGGAGATCTTAAGTTTACCCTCTCATTTCATTCGATTACGATTGAAACTGGTTCTTTATCTATTTCGGATAATCTTTATATGCTCGATATCATCCCTTCATATAATAAAATCCTACGGGTTGGTTCACATTATCCAAGAATGGAACATATAGTATCAGAATAAATTATTGCAACTCTTGATTTTTTGGATTTTAGCCATTGTGTCAATTTTATAAAGGGAAAGCATACAAATAAAGTAGGTAAAGGTACCTATCGAACTTCAGAGGATTTGGAATTGATACATACAGATGTATGTAGACTGTTTCCTATGGTTCTTGGAATGGTCAACATTACTTTGTGTTTGTCATAGATGATTACAATCGATATGGTTGCCTTTATCTAATTTATGAGAAGTCAGAGATTTTGCATGTTTTCAAAGCGTTTAAGGCTGAGGTTGAACTTCAACTTAATAAACGCGTTAAGGTTGTCCATTCTAATCGTGGTGGTGAATACTACGGTAGAAATGACGGATCAGGTGAACGATATGCATGGCCATTTTCCAAGTACCTCGAGGATTGTAGAATTGTTCCCCGATACATAATGCCAAGTACACCTAGCATGAATGGTATGTGCATAGACGAAACCATACACTTCAGGAAATGTTGAGAAGTATGATCTTGTTCTCTACTCTCCCATAGTCCTTTTGGTGCGAGGCATTAAAGATACTGGTTTATATCTTGAACAAAGTACCAATTAAAGCAACAAATAAGTTGCCCTATGAGTTATGGAAGAGTAAACATCCTAGCTTAAAGCATTTTAACATTTGGTGATGTCCAGCCGAGACTCGATCTTATTGATCCGATGAAAGAAAACTGGATTCCAAAATCGTGTGCTGTTACTTTGTTGGATACTCGAAAAAATCTAAGAGTTATAAGTTTTATGATCCCACGAAAAAGGTGATCTTTGAGACAGTAGTAGCGACGTTCTTTCAAGATATTAAACCTGGATAAAGGGATGAAGAATTTTGTTTTAGAGAGGATAAGGATGAAACTTTTGATTCCCAAAACATGATACCTATTCCGAATATTGTAGATGGTAATGATTTGGATTATATTTCTCGGCCTACAAATCAAGATACTCCAAATTTTGTTCCTGATATCCATGAGGAATAAGTTCATGAACCTCAAGAACAGTTACATCAGATAATTGTACTACAGAGGTTCACTCGAGAGAGGAGATGTGTTATTTCGGATGACTATATAATATATCTTCATGAACATGAGGATGGAATTAGGTTGACGGAAGATGATCCAGTTAACATCCGTCAAGCCTTTCAAAGTGTTAACTCTCAAAAGAGGACCGATGCCATAAAAGAATAGATAAAATCTATGGATGATAATGGCGTTTGGGAACTTGTACCTTTGCGTGAAGGTGCAAAACCCGTTCAGTGTAAAAGGATATTCAAAACCAAATAGAATCTGCGTGGCAATGTGAGAAGATATAAAGCACGCCTAGTCGCCAAACAATTTACTCAAAAGGTTCGCATAGATTACAAAGAGACTTTCTCTCCAGTTTCATCGAAAGACTCTTTGAGAATATTGATGGCACTAAACTACTCATTATGATTTAGAACTGCATCAGAAAGATGTTAAAACAACCTTTCCCCATGGTGACATTGAGGATACTATTTATATGGTGCAATCAGAGACTTTGTGGTCTCATCAATGGTTTCACAAGTTTCATCATGTAATCATCTCATTTAGTTTTGAGGTTAATCATGTAGATGATTGTGTACACCATAAGATTAGTGGGATAAACTTTATATTGATAATCATTAACGTTGATGATATCCTTATTGCTGGTAACGATATGATCTTTATGCACAACACTAAGAGTTTTCTTTCGATAATTCGAGTTGAAAAATCTTGGTGATGTCTCTTTTGTATTGGGTATAAAAATACACCGAGACTGCTCTCAGGATATATTAAGTTTATCGCAAAAGAGTAACATCGATAAATTTATAGAGTGGTTTTGGAATGAAAGGACATAAAGGTCTGGATACCACTATTTCTAAGGATGAGAAATTCAACCTTAGAGAGTGCCCGCAGACTGAACCGAAGATTCAGGAAATGAGGAATATTCTTTATGCTTTAGCTGTAAGGAGTCTAATGTATGCACAAATTTGTACACGACCTAATTTAGCATACATTGTTGGTATTTTAGAAAGATACTTAAGTAACCTCGAGATTAATCATTGGAAAGCATCAAAATGGGTGATGTGATATCTTCAGAAAAATATCATATGCTTGTGTATAAACGATCAGACTAGCTCGAGATCTCTAGTTATTCGGATTCGGATTATGCTGGATACCTCGATAGTCTTCGATCCACCTTGGGCTATATATCTTTCCTCGTTGGTTGGGCAATTTCTTAGCGTAGTGCCAAACAAAAACTCGTGGAATCGTCCACAATGGAGATAGAATATGTAGCATGTTATGAGACATCCAATCAGGCTTCATGGCTGTAGAATCTTGTAACAAGGTTGTTCATTATGATTGGTGTGGATTGACTACTAAAGATTTATTGTGACAATCTTTCTATAGTATTATACTCGAACAATAAAAAGAGTATTTCAAAGTCAAAGCACATCAATATTAAGTATCTTGTTATTCGTAGAGTATACAAAGTGGGATAATCTTGATAGAGTATATAGGTACAAACTCCATGATTGCAGATCCGCTAACTAAGGGTGTTATCCTAAAGTCTTTCAAGAGCATATTACTCGTATGTGTATTGTCATTTGTGACAATATTACGGTTTTGTGGGAGTATTATACCTATTCCAGTTTGCTCTTGGATTATAGTGATGTACGCTTATTTTGTTTCAGTATTATGTTCCAGAACAATTCAGATTATGCTCAAGGTATTCACTCTGTATGATTCAATTTAAGTTGATTTCGATAAGGTAGGACCAACTGGAGCTAGACACGTGTCAACCACTTCACCTAAAATCTTTATGCTATGCATCCACATTCAGATCTATGTCATTCTTCTATATTTGAGTTAGTAATCAAAAGTGGGTTTAACTACGTTGAAATGTGGTTAAATCTTGTTAGTTTTACGTTGATATGGTCGATAAATGAGATTGGTGTCAATACTGGTTCTATGGTTTTATGGTCACATATATGGTCCAAGTGGGAGATTATAAGATGTTTGGTCTAATCTTATAATTATGGACCAATATATGTGAATAATTTTGGAATAAGTGTTGTTATTCAGTTTATTCCAAATAAAATGTGATCAGATTTAAGTTTAATTAACTAGACTTTAGTATTAAATTAAATGGGGACGATTATATGCATATAGACCTTTTGTAGTATCGTTTATATTTTATGATGGAAGAAATTAAATGATACAATCGAAAACCGAAATTAACAGGTTATTTGTCGATTTATGGTCACTGGTTCATGTGCACATATATATATATATATATATATATGAGATTCATTTTGCTTTGGCATTGTGATATTCATTATATCACTAACGTTTAATGAAAGTTCAGAAAGAATCACAGTTCTTCATATATGCCATCGCTGTGAAGATTTAGGTTATTACGTATAGAATTAGAAGATCTATTCCACTGTATGTTATACACCATGAATTCAAGCATTTATCTCGATCTTTTACTAAGTGTTTCTCAATCTTAATATAATTCACAATAGAGTTTCGGGTTTGGATTTTGAATCAGGTTTAATCGGATTTCTTCAAAAAAATGATAATGAAAAAACAATGAGGAATGTTGCTATGATCCGTTTTGATAATTCATTCTTGTTTGTATGAGATATAGTCATAGACTGCAAATTTTATCTTCGTGCAACAGGAATGAGACGAATACAGGGTTGACAATGTAATTGGTGTATTTTTTCCAATGATTAGGTTGACGAAGCACTCATAGGGATAGACGCCTTAGATCCTCTCAAGAGAGATGTGATTATCTTGTAGAATAATAAACATAAGAGAAAATTTAAAAATAAATTACATAATATAATAAATTAAAGTATAACTTTGGATCATATAAATATAAGTGTTTGATAATTTTTGTTGAGGCACACGCGGTGATGATTAATATGTATTGAAGGGAAAATTATCCGGTGAAAATCCCTCCGTGTCAATCTGCAATTATAAAAATTTAATGATGTTTTGAGATTAATTACAGATTGAGGATTCATTATAATTATCAAAAGCTAAGGGACATGTCCAAAAGATATGTCTTTAAACTTGTGTTTATTTTACTTATTCAATATTGTTGTTACGACGACAAAAGACAACACTCACATAAGAAAAACAAAAAAAAAATAATTATCTTAAATTATCAAAGAGAAAATTAAGGAGATTTTGGTGGATTTGGCATTTGAAAAAAATTAAGATCTATTGAATAAATTACAAAAAATTCAAGTAAGTAATTTCATATTATTTTGGTTGATTTAATCATTTTATTATCGATTCATTTTTTGCATTTAATCGAATCATAGAATTAAATAAATTTAATTAACATTTGGTATCAGAGCATGGTTAATAGAATATTAAATCACCAATTAGAGATAATTTAATATTCTTGTTGAATTTTGAAGTTGATTCAATTAAAATAACTTATGTTTTTAATTGAATTAAAAAAATTGGTACTAACATATTGTTTATTAAAACTTATTATTCAATTAAATAAAATTTGATTGAATTATAAAACTAAAAAAACTCTGTTGAAACTTTGTTCCTAAAAAACACCAATCTCGTCGTCCACTGATGACCTCACGCCATCAACACTTTATGTGAACCAGTACTCTTGTATCGTCGGTGGATTGCTCCTCCAGATTTCGGTATTCTCGGAGGAATGAAGGTAGTCACTATTTTTTTTTTGTGATTGGATTTGTATACGACGATGGATTTGGGTTAGTCAGGAATAGACATTAACGAAACAATACTAGGCAATGTGACATTCGTCGATGGTGGTGAAATCGTGCTTCGTTTCCTAGGTTGTCTTTATGTTTTGGGGCTATTTCTATGTTTTGGCGTTGAGGGAGATATATTGGTTGTATCAGTAAAAAAAAACAAATAGAAAAGAAAAACAAAAGGTTACAAACACGTCAGGACTCGAACCGGTCACATATTATCACCAATATATAGAATACAATACTAGACTACGTCTCAAACTTGATATATTGTTGTCTTGTTATATATATATATCAAAGATATATAATAAGAAAAACAATACGAGATTATGGTTCTGGGTGATTCGAACCTTTCTTTTTTATCACTTAATATAAATTATTAATATTTAATGAGTGTGTAAGTCACCGAAGTGGCCCACTCGAATTCATTAATTATTTAAATTATGTAAGAATTCATTAATTATTTAAATTATGTATATAGATGTTTAACATCATAATGAAATTTACGAATGATACTCAAATGTAGATCTTACTCATGTTTAATAACGATTGAAGTATATTATAAACATTGTTTAAATAACATATGATGTAATTCCAACGATGGCTGATATGTTAAAGTAATATTGTGATTAATCTTATATAAGTTGTTTGATGCATGTTAGTTATGTTTAGATATAGCCCAATGGTGAATTTAAATACAATATTTTAGTATATGTCATATAGTATGCATTATTGTCTGAATTTAGAACAAATTACATATGAAATGTGATTATTTTTCAGTGATCTCCAATATGTTAAGTATGTCTACTAATGGTATCAAGTTTAATGGGCATAATTATGATGACTGGATCAAATATGTGAAGCTAAATGTTGGCCTTTTGGGACTCGATTCAACTATCATTATGAATGAGGCCACTAAATTGATCGATACAAGTTTTTGAGGCAGACAAGAAACTGTGGGAGAATTGGAACATGTTGAATAGACTTATGATGAGTTTTTTCAAACTTAGCATATTGCCTAATGTTAACCCTTCCCAATATAAGTGAAAGGGACATAAATGTAATTTTGTGTTTTGTGTTTATTAGGGTTTCCGTTAGGGTTTCATATTTCTTGTATATTCATATATATCTGATGTAATTCATTTGAAATCAATATACGAAATTCATTCCACATGGTATCAGAGCCTTAGATCCAAACCCTTATTACCGTCGGCCTCCCTCTCTCAAACCCTAATCACCGCCGCCGACCACCTTCTCCCTCTTTTCTCTATCTGATCTGGAGTATTCAGATCCGTGCACTCCTTGAAGGCCATCGGTTGGAATGCTTTCTCCAAACCGATTCACTTGTTCCTGATGCCACCCTCATTGTTAATGGCATCTCAACCCCGAATCCAGCTTTTGCGCCATTCAAACAGCAAGATCGTCTCCTATTCTCCGCCATTTTAGGAGCAATTTCGCCTCCACTACAACCGATGATTGCTAGGGTTTCATCCGTGCGAGAGGCGTGGCTTCTCCTTGCTCGCACATATGGTAAAGCATCGAGGGGGCACATCCTTCAATTGAAGGAACAACTCAAACGAAGCTCCAAAGGATCTCAACCCATAGATGATTATATGCGCACCATCATCAACAAGGCGGATGAATTAGCTCCTCGGAAAACCCCTTGATGCGGAAGACTTGCTGCAATACATTCTCGATGGATTGCCGGAGGACTACAAACCGATTGTCGATGCTGTGAATGCCCGAGATAGCATCATTCCGATTGAGGAACTCCATGAGAAACTCCTCAATCACGAAGCAAAACTACTTCAAGCTGCTCCATTG
>CM071876.1:11167271-11180845 GCA_036759665.1 Gynandropsis gynandra
CGATCTGGTTGGAACGCGAGATCGCGGTATCTTCTTCTCCTCTGATAATACTCTCTCTCCGCATCGATGAATCACGTCTCTCTTAACGGAATTTGGTATTTCTACATCACAACCTCCCGTCATTTATTGTGACAATATTGGTGCAACATATTTGAGCGCAAATCCCGTCTTCCACTCTCGCATGAAGCATCTAGCTTTGGATTACTTCTTTGTTCGTCAACAAGTGCAAGACGGCATCCTCCGAGTTTCTCACATCAACTCCAAGGATCAACTAGCGGATTTACTCACTAAACCGCTCGCTCGTCAGCCATTTCTTACACTTTGTCACAAGATCGGCATCACCGAAGGTGCTCCGTCTTGAGGGGGCATATAAGTGAAAGGGACATAAATGTAATTTTGTGTTTTGTGTTTATTAGGGTTTCCGTTAGGGTTTCATATCTCTTGTATATTCATATATATCTGATGTAATTCATTTGAAATCAATATACGAAATTCATTCCACACCCAATCCACGACTGAAAATGTGAAGGAATTTCTTTATGAGATTAAAAAAGTGTACTATGACAGATATTATGGATAAGTCTGTTGTCGTTGCTCTTATTAATTATTTATCGACAAGAGAACAAACTATATCTCCGTCTATGGATGACCATATCACTCATATGGTGAATACCTACAATCGGCTCAAGACTTTGGATATTGATCGTAGTGAGTGTGTGTTAGTCGAGTTCATGTTTAAATCGTGCAAAGATGATGATTTCGAGCAATTTCGGAGAACTTACAACCAACTTTAGGAAAAGGTCTCTTTCTGGGAAAGAGATGAAAGCTAGAGTTAAGACCAGATATCAATTTTGCGGTTGTTATGTAGGGTCGTTACCAATCAAATCCAAGCCATTTCACTGGAGAACTTCAAAGATATCTACAAGGCACCAAGGATCACATGCTCACATATAGAAGAACTAAAAATCTTGATATTGTTGGTTACTCAAACTCAGACTATACCCGATGTTCAGATAATCAAAAATTGACATTTAGTTATGTGTTCTTTCTAGTTGGGGGAGCTATTTCATGGAAGAATGCTAAGCATTATGTCATTGCTACTTCCACTATGGAGGCCAAATTTGTAGCGTGCTTTGAATCGATACTTCAATCGTTGTGGTTGCATAATTTTATTCACGGTTTAGACATCGTTGGTACCATAGCTAAACCGATGAACATATATTATGACAATACAATAACCGTATTCTTCTCGAAGAACGATATACACTCCAAGGGTGCCAAACATATGGATTTAAAATATCTATCACTCAAAGAAGAAGTGTAAAATAAAAGAGTTCAAATTGTGTATATCGACACCAATGATATGATCGTGGATCCGTTAACTAACGGAATAGCTTAAAAGATATTTCTTGGCCATGTTAGTGAAATGAGAGTAGTCGCGAAGTCCTTGTATTGCGGATGATTAGTTATACATGTATGAATATAAGTCTTGCACATTAATTTTATTTGAAATCTAGATATCAACGTAAGTTTGATTTTGCTTATCTATGAATCATATTTCAGTTATACATATTTTCTTATGATTATAGATATTTAGTCTTTGTTTAAAGACATCGTAGGATAAGATAATTTTGGATGTCTATCTTATCAAATTACAGTTGTTTGAGTTATATTGACTTGTGATACATGGAAGGAATCAAGACGTTTGCCAGACCCGTGACCGCTATGATTCAGTTATTTAGTTCTTATAAAGTTGTGACTCGTATATGTGATAATTTAAGTGATCTCAACGATTTTATATACTTGTCATATATGAATCAAGTGGGAGAATGCTATAAATTTTATTCTAACGTTGATTCATATAAATATATGTGTTTTGATAATTGTTATTGAGATACATATGGTGATGATTAGTGTTGTATTGAGGAGACAATTATCGGGTGAAAAACTCTCCGTGCCAATCCGCAATTATAAAAATCTAATGATCTTTTTATGATTAATTATAAATTGAAGTTTTATTGTAATTATCAAAAGTTAAAGGACATGTCCAATAGACATGTTTTAAACTTGTCTCTTTTTATTTATTAAATACATCTTTTGTTATGATGATAAAAGACAACATTCATAAAAAAACAAAAACAAATTCTCTTATATCATCAAAAAGAAAATTAAGGAGATTTTGGTGGATTTTCATCGTAATTACCCTGTGAAAAATATGCAATCCACAAAAACACTAAATGTAAACAAAACATGCAAGTGAAATTGAAGCTAGAATGCTTAAACAAAAACTATAAAAAGCTTACCTCAATCTCATCTTCTTTCATCTGGAGTGTTGTTTGGTTGATTAGTTGAAAGACTTCCTTATCAACGACTTTGACATAAATTCTAAACATGATAAGGTAAAGATTGAGAAAATCAGCGCATATTTTAAAAGCAAAGATTATATAAGGTATAAAGGGATTGCCAATGTTTTTTTAACATTAATCATAATAAAATGATTTGACATCCAACAAGCAGTAATCTCATAGCGATAACATTGACCTTCCTGAAAACGGTATTGAAGCCTAAATAATTCACTTATCATGGGACTGAGGGACATGAATTCAATGATTGTGGCAACTGTCACGCATGCAAAAGACTAGTATGTAATCCGCATGATGTATGACAAATAAAAAATCAATTCTAAGTAGTTGAATCAAGATAGTACATAGTTAATTTTTGTATGTTCACACACATAATAAATGATATTGATGGGAAATGCAATCCAGAAATTAGTTGAATCTTTTGCACTTGGACAGGGTGCATGAGAAGGTAGATATGGAGAATGAAGCGTCAAGAGAGGTCACGGGCAATTTGCAACAATAAACCTGAATACAAAATTAAACAAAAAGAGGTCATCAGAATTTAAGTTCTAGCAAATTAATATAAATTAGTAGTGATTACTCAATTATATAAAAAACAAAAGAAACCCATGTTATTGCTTACAGACGACAACATATGACAAATATTGGTCAATCAATGTGAATCTTGCTAGAAAATTGGACGTTAAGAATGGTTTGTCAAACTGCAATAGATGAAAATAGATATGAAATACATTGTAACGTAAAAATAAAACACAAAATTTCTCTCGTCGAAGAAACACATAAATGAAGAATGTACAAGTAAAGGTAAACGATGAAATTTTGAGGTACAAACATATTATATATTTGTATGTAAGAATGTAACATAACTTGTTGAATAAAAAAAAGAAAAAACTTAACCATACAAAATTCTAACATAGAAAAGAATTTAACTTAAAATTCCATGTACAAATTTCGCACATCTGTAGAATTAGAACCAAAGGCCGTTTGTCGTGAATTTCCATACAAGCATGTACTTCTTCGGAAAAATATTTCCAGATGGTGTATTTCAAAGTGTTATCATTGTAAAAAATAATCAGGAAAATGTAACACAGTGAATGAACAAACAAAAAAACAAATTGAAATATATAGGGAACATAGCATAAAAAATATCAAACTATTTTATTTTAGTCTATAAAATATGAATTATTATCTTCAACTTAAAAAAAATCCAAATTTATTTTTTAAAAAACACTAATTTTAGGAATATAGCGTAGAAAATACCAAACTTTTTAATTTTTGCCTATAAAACACAAATTATTACTTTGAACCTAAAAATTTTGAATTTTTAAATTTTATCTAAAAAACACAAACTTATCAAATTAATCATATCCATTCACAAACACAAACACTAAATCATATTTAGCTCTTTGAATTTTTAAGTGTTATCTAAAAAATACAAATTTATCAAATTAATCATATCCATACATAAATACTAACTCTTTGTAAATCCAATTTCAACCCGATTTCAATCTCAATCCGAATGAAAAAAATCCAAAATTTGAACAAATTTCAACTCGAAATCTGAATTCAACTCAATCTCAAACCGATTGCAACCGAAAATCCAAATTTCACCCAATTTGAACAAAAATTTCAACCCAATTTCAACTCAAAATCCAATTTCAATCTAATTTCAACCGAATATCCGAATTCCCTCCAACTTTAATAATCATTTCAACAAAAAATCCAAATTCGAATCAATTTCAACTCTAAATTTGAATTAACCTAATTTCAACCCGATTTCAACCGAAAATCCGATTGAATTTGGATTTCGGGTTGAAATGTTATTGAAATACTTACTAAAATTTGGTGGAATTTGAATTTTCGTGAAATACTTACTAAAATTTGGTGGAATTTGAATTTTCGGTTGAAATTGGGTTGAATTTAGATTCCGGGTTGAAATTGAGTGAAATTCTGATTTTCGGTTGAAATGAGGTTAAAATTGGGTTGAATTCAAATTTCCGATTGAAATTGGTTCGAATTTGGATTTCTTACTAAAATTGAAATTGGATTGAAATTCTTTCTAAAATTGGGTGGAATTCAAATTTTCGATGAAAATTAGGTTGAAATTCGGGTTGTTTTTTGTTGAATTTGGATTTCGGGCTGAAATTGGTTGAAATTCGGATTTTATTTTGAAATCGGTTGAAACTCTATTGAAAAATAATTCTACATCGTAAACACTATAGGAAGTTTATCAAAAGTTAGTTTTTGTGTATGGATATAATTCATTTGATAAGTTTGTGTTTTTCTAGACAAAATTTAAAAATTCAAAATTTTTAGGTTAAAAATAATAATTTGTGTTTTGTAGGCAAAAATAAAAAAAATTTGGTATTTTCTACACTATATTCGTAAAGTTAGTGTTTTTAAAATAAAAACAATAAATTTGGAATTTTTTTTAGATTGAAAATAATAATTCATTTTTTATAGACTTGAATAAAATAGTTAAATATTTTTATGCTATATTTCCAAATATATATGTACAAAATATCTCATAATTCCATAGAGAGACGTTTGACAGATTTTTTGGATAAGCTGTTTCCTCCAAAATTCTAGAGGATACAAGCTCATCAATACAATCTATTCAATTTTTTTTTTAAAAATGGTTACTATGTGTAAAGGAGGACAACCGAATGTAATATATATATATATATATATATATATTACTTAGGTAACACAAACCACATACAGACCTATTATTAAAACCCATCATCCAATAAAATCGACACATTTCGGGAAAAAATAGCAAAGTTGAAGCATTTGTTTATATTGGATAAATCTTCACAATTTCGGACAATAATTGTGAGCTGAAATTTATCTTGAATTCAAATGAAGCGGTAGTCTCCGTATCTCCATACGATATTGGAATTAGGAATGATGCAGCATAAACCCTTGGCCAACTACGTACATGTTGCGGTCCAAAGGCAGGTCTATTAGAACCCTGCATATAATTTCCCTGCGAAAGATCATAATAGTCGACAAATTAAAACATCGGAAGAATTAGAAAGAAAAAAAAACCAATATACAAACAGAAGCAATTCACAACCAGCAAAAAATCAGATATAACATAATAATAGCGAGTGATAGCATGCTATGCAGATTGCCAAAATCCAATAATATAAAAGACCAAGCAATTGTCTACCCATTCTTCGCACAATACAATTTACCAACCACATTTGTATTGAGAAATAGTAAGACGCATAAAGGTCTATAAACGTGACGAGGACGAGATCTTGGATCCACCATAAACCGTACGAGAACAAACAAAGACAAAGGAATTTTGGGACGTATTCGCTCAAATGAACATGAAAGGACGAGAAATGATCCCAAGAAGACGTAAAAAAACATTGAAGAAAGATTACAAGAGGTTCTTCCAAAGAGAGTAGGCCGCGAAGAGAAAGAAAATGAAGGATCAAAAAGTGTTCGATCAGAGTAGGAAAATAATTGATTTGAGCGTTTACTCTAGACCAACATATTTTAATTTTGTGAATTTTAGGGTTATGACGTATGTCGCGTTTGAATGAACGATTTTACTGTTCGACCAAACGATATTAACGAATTTTGTTAAGTTAGTTTATTTTTTCATTTATCCATTATTATGTGGTCATTATAAAAAAGAACCTATGATATGATAATTTAACGAAGTTATATTGTCTTTTTTTTACTAATTTTTGAGACTTAACTACCGAACTCTTTGAGAGATTATGAGTGTTCGCTTACTTATCAGTATTATGATCTCATCCGTGGAGTATGTGGTATTCTAATTAGTTTATAATTAGGGTTTCAGACAATCTTTTTTAGTAGTGATAAATTCTAGATTCTATTATCAAGTTATTATGAGGTTATAATTCGTTTCCATTTATCTATAAAATTGGCGATTTAGATTTATATCAAAACGGACTATATACACTATGATTATATATGAAGTTTCTTGGGATGGTTTAATTTTGGATAAAGGTATAAACATGATTGTATTGTAAAAAAACACAACCAGAGGAGGGCCAAAGTAAACACAGTCATTCCGGAAGGGAAAAAGGACAAATGGTGGAGAAGAATAGCTCTAGAAATGTTCAGGGGTCGAGAAATTAATAAAGAAACTAAGAAGGAATACTTAACATAGAAAATTAGGAAAACGTGTAGAGACAATACACCAACACGTCACGTTAACTAAAGACCGCCACTACGAGGGACATAATTCATAGGTTATACTATACACGAACCTTTGCAAACATTGGGCAGGATAATTAATCATTAATAAATCTAACATAATTAATTTGGTATCATAACATAGAAAAATCTATATATAAATAAAGCAAACAAACATAACGCTCTCAGGTATGTTGTTATCTCAGCCTTGCTCTTAAAGAACACCACGTCACCCATGCCCATTCTATTCCATTTCATCCATCGACGATCTCTCTACTCTCCACGTCTTCCACTCTCTCACTACTCCCCACGTCTTCCACTCTCTCACTACTCCCCACATCCTCTAATTATTCCCCATGAAGTGTTTTTTCCCGTAACGCTTTCTTCCTCTCCAGAGAAATTGTATCGTTGAAGCTCTACAAAATTTCTCGTTCCTAACCTATTTGATTTCACAATGCGTAATCTTTTTAGCCTCAAGAATCTCCCATCTCCCACCTCCCATTCTTCTTCTCCATCTTCTTAATCATGTATCACCTCTCGGGTAAAATTGAGGTGATGAAAAATCGGAATCCACAGTCATGAAGGAAGCCGTCGATGACATCATACAGAGGCAGTTTTCGACACCGTTGGTCACTTCAAGCATGATAAATGAGATTCACTCAAAGTTGAGCCGAAGGTTGTTCATCGGTATGTGATAGTTCTACAAAGGGTGCGATACAATCTCCATCCCCGACCTCCCCTTCTTCTCCTTAATCATCTATCACCTCATTCACATTGTCGTATTCCATGACGGGAGTTCCGAAATCCAACCCTCTCGGGTAGAAATACGGTGATGAAAATTGGGGATCTACGGTCCTGAAGGAAGCCGTCAACGATGTCTGTATCGACGCAATTGTCTTCATCGTCGGATGCTTCAAGGAGGGTAAATGGGATTCCCTCAAAGCGATCAAGAAGGCTTCTAAAGCATCTGGATGGATCCATGGATATCAATGCGACCAAATCAAACTCGATTACGTCAAACTAAGGGGAATCAGTGCAGTTTTAGAATTAAGAAATCACGGGATCGATCAATAGGTGGTTATCGAACTAGAAAGTAAAGATAATAAGAAATGATAAGACTAGACTCAACAAGATAGAGTACGACGGGTTTCGGAAATGCCGGGACATGTAATGAATGTTTCTAAAGAACATGAAATCGGTTCATATCAATGGACACTATCTAGGGAATCAACTCAACATCACTCATCTCTCGATACAGCGCGAAACATCTAGATGAATGAAGAATGAGTGGGGAGTTCTACCTCAACTATCGGAAATGAATCCTAAATCCTCTACCTAGGGAATCATCGCTACTCATCTCTCGATGCAGTACGGAATGTCTAGATGCATGAAGAATGATAGGGAACTCTAACCTCTACTGTCAGGACCAATGGGAACTCGACCACTATAAACGGAAGTGACTCTCGCGATGCATAAATCCACTATCTAGGATATAAACATACTCACCTCTCGATGCCGTAAACTTATATCCTAAACGCATGAAGAACAATGGGAGTTCTACCATTCCTAAATAGATTAACCGATTGCTAGATTCTCATTAGTCTAATTCATTCGAAGGCTAATTTGGAGACTCAAGTCTGACTCTCTCGACGCTTAGATGTGAATCTCTAATCTCATTCAAACGTGTCTAATCTCACTCGAACGGATCTAGTCTCATTAAAACATGAAATCAACAAAGTATGTACGCATTATGCACACTACTGTGAATGGTAATCTAAATTGATTAATTATTGAAGAGCCATAAACGACTTTATATACAAGAGATTAATTAATGGTATGACCTAATGAGAGAAAAGTAAATTACAAATATACCCTTAATACAATAGTATCCTAATATCCTTATACGCCCCCGCAAGATGAATCACCGGAGGTGATTCCAATCTTGGAACACAGCTCGTGAAATTGTAACCGCGGAAGAGATTTGGTAAGGAGATCAGCGAGTTGGTCCTTGGAGTGCACGTGAGAAACGCGAAGTGTACCACCTTCAATTTGTCCACGAACAAAGAAGTAATCAAGGGCAAGGTGCTTAAGTAGCTCCGAGATTGTCACAATAAATGGTAGGAGCCGAGGAGAGAGTGACACCAAGTTCCATGAGAAGATTACCAAGCCAGCAAATTTCGGCCGAGGTGTTGGCTACGGATCGATATTCCGCTTCGGTGGATGATCGTGAGTGGCCATTTTGTTTCTTGGATGACCATGAGATGGGATGTTTGCCAAGATACACAATATATGCCCCCATGGATTTGAAATCGGATGAATCACCAGCCTAATCCGCATCGCTAAAGGCATGAAGAGTTAAAGTGTTGTGAGCAGCAAGAAAGATACCTTGAGCACAAGAACCAGCAAGATAACGAAGCACACGTTTGGCACAAAGCCAATGTTCATCCGTCGGTTGATGCATGAATTGGGACAACTTGTTGACGGCATAGCTAACATCCGGACGTGTGAGAGTAAGATATTGTAGGCTGCCAATGACTTGACGAAATTCAGTGGGGTCGGACAAAGGTGAGCCCGAGGAAAGAGTGAGCCGTGAGGTTGATGGCAATGGTGTCGAGACAGGCTTCGCTTCGTTCATATTGGTCCGAATGAGGAGATCCGTGATATACTTTCGCTGCGACAAGTGGAGACCCCGTGATGTGCGCTTGGCTTCAATGCCGAGGAAGAAGGATAGAGCACCAAGATCTTTAATAGAGAACCGTGACGCCAAAGCCTTTGTAGAAAATGATATCATACTTTGTGATGGCACAAGAATGTTGCAATACTTCTCATTGGTCGTATACTTCTAGGTTTTGGTGTTGGATTAGCCAATCAGGTAATTAAAAGATCGAAAACTTTTTGACTTTTAAATGTAAATAAATACTACAAAAAACATATGTTAAAACCATTGGAAATGATAATTTTTCCATTTAAAATCAATCATTTCAAGCTTAGTGGTTATATACAAATGATGAGCTCGGTGATGTTGGGGTATGAGCTATGGGTTTCTCGACATCTTTGGGTATGCTGGGAATGACTAGCAGCCAGAAAAGCCAGGGTTATGGTAAGGTTGGGAGATCTAGGAAAACTTTGGCTCGGGATTCACGTACATATGTTGAGCTTACCACGATGTTGGGCTATGAATTGTGGGTTCTCAGCTTCTTTGAGCATGCTTATGCTAGGTACTGTGTGACGTTTTCTTTCTATTTGATTTAGCAATAGATATGATTATTGTGAAATTAGGTACGTAGGGAACAATAATGATCTATTTTGATTCATGCCTTCTTATTTAGGGGATAAAATAAACGATGCATCATCTTTATATTGAATTTTTTGGGAAATAAGGTTCGCAGGGCACATTAATGATCTATTATGATTCATGAAACCTTCTTCAATGGCTGGAACAGATGGTGAATCATCTTTAATTTGAGACTTGTGATTTTGTGCTAATCGAGTTCATCATGTTTTGCTTTTGTTTTCATGATGTCGAAACTGGAAATATGGGAAGACCAGTTCTATATAGAAGATATATGTATCGAAGTCTTAAGCCGAAGAATATGGCTACTTGGTATTGCCATTCTAATTTTGTTTTGATTTTGATAAATATTGGTTTGTTGTTTTCATTAACACTTTCAAGTTCTATTCTAATTGAGATCATCAGGTTTGACTATTGTGTTCATCATGCACAAACCAAAAACATGGATGCTTAGTTCTATATGGAAGATAGATGCATTAGAATCTTAAAATGGATGCTCAATTCTATATCAGAATCTTAAGTAAGGAATCCTGCCATTAAAGCTACCTTAGAAGGTGGTACTATGCTTCAGTATGGTGCTCGTACTTTAAATGAAGATGGCTTCCAAGTGAGTCCCCTTAGATAAAAAAAAATGCTCAAATAGTAGGCTCAGTTATGTTTTTCTCCGACATTCGAACAACAATGTTAATCGACTTACAGTCAATTCCATATCCAGTTTTTCCTAGAGGAGCAATCATTGGATGTTCAGGCGGTTTTCCAAATGTGCCCAAGATAAAGGGAACTCACACTGCCATGAAATCAGGTGTCAATCCTTCCATTTTTACCTGAGTTTATTATCATTTATCATATATGATTTGTATAATCATGTATATATAAAATGAACAATGTGTATTTGTTTTTATATTTCGGGTTGTACCCTAATATCAGCGGTGTCTCACAACTCACAAGAATGTTAGCAGCTGAAGCTGCATTTAGTGCAATTCATAAAGGTTTGAAAATGAATACTTATTGGGACAACCTGAGGAATTCATAGGTGGGGAAAGAACTTTACGCAGCTCGGAACTATCATCCGGTTTTTAACATTAAGTATCATATTATTCATATATACTCTTCAACCAATGGTTATATGATCTTGACTGCATCATGATAAATCAGATTGTATTCTATTAGATTCATCATTCTTTGTAGATGTTTCGGTTTATCTTTGCAGGCATTCGAGTATGGGTTATTCCCAAGATTGGCCATAAGTGTCCTGGAATAGTTAAGACCTCACCTTTTAATTTATCATTTCTTCTTTGATTATCATCTTTATCCATTTCTTATATGTTTATGCAACTGCATTCTGAAAGGAAAGGCGCCTTTCACTCTCAAGCACGGGAAGCTAGATCATGAAGCAACGAATGTAAGTATGGATGTAACCTGAATTCTCATCCATAATTAGATAGAGGAAGGAAAGATGTTTGAACAAGTATCATTCTTTGCAGCTTGCTCAGCTGCACACTCCTATCGAGTATCCAAAACCAGATGGAAATTTATCTTTCATCGTCTTACTGTAAACTGTGAATGGAGTTCGATCGGGTCAAAGGGTCGACAAGAATGGCGTCTTTCTTTTCGATATATGATCTTGATTATGATGATGATGATGATGATGATGATGATGATGATGATGATGATGTAGGAGTAACACCAATCATTATCATGACCAACCATCTCATCTACGTCTAAAGGATCATAAGATTCCTGAAAACATGAACTTGCGGGAATACGCAGCACCAGAATCACATTATTGCCCAGCCTGTGTATACGAGTAACAAACTGGGAGACCCTTCTCTTTCTAACACACTCCATTGACATGATTTGATTTTGGTCGAGGAAATGACTCATAATCCTCGTTTGTTTTATTTGAAACAACAAAAGGTATATGGCTGATGAGGATGGTAAGGCGAAGCTACATGTGAATGCTCAGAACTGTTTAAAGGTAAAAACTAAAATCAGATTGGTGATGAATTGAATTTGTAAAGACTTGATCTTTATCGTATTTTCATGTGTTTTGTGTTTATGTTTGAAGGCATGTGAACTCAACGATCCAAAGCAGAACATTGAATGGTCTATGCCCGACGGTGGTGGATGCCCTTCGTATTCCCTTATGTAGTCTCTATGGTGTATAATCCATTCTCTCTGGATTTAATAAAATATTTTGTTTAATAATCGGATAAGTGGAAGATAAAAAGTTTCTTTTTTTCTTATTTTATATTGAAAAGGTATTTAAAGAACAAAGTATATCATTTTTTGTTAATCAACATATTTTTTCCAAAAATATTGATGGCGAACTATTGAAATATAATAGAATGTAGTTTCATAATTCCTTTTATACAAAATATGAAAAAGAATAATTTTTTTGGATAAAATAGAATCACAATCTTTATTACATAGAAACTGATAGTTGTTCCAATTTTTATTAATTGATTACAAATCATATATATAAGGGAGGATTAGAGTCTGCCAGTCGGTGGATAGAGGAAGAAGAAGTTTGCGTGAGCTCTGGAAACAAAGTTTAGGTTTGTGTTTGAGTTTCATTTTTCTTATAGAATGTATTGGGATTGTATAATTTCTCATAATTCCTTACACTCTTTTTAAACGTAACAAAAAAAAGTTTTTAAAGAAAATGAGAATCTTGCAGAAAAAAGGGTTCACATTTCTATAATAACTTTTTCAAGTTGTATATTTATCGAAGATTTGAAATGATTTAAAATTATATGTACTTTTTTTCTAAAAAAATCATGTTCATTTTATTACACCCTATTCATATAAAATAAAATAATAAAATTACATTTTTTCTATAATTTTTAGTCACAACAAAAATAGTAATCAAATTGATAAGAAATTTTAAAATTATTTTTCTACCATTAAAATTGTATTTTGTTTATTAAATTGTATGGATAAATATTATTTTTCAAAATTTATATAATTTTTTGTTATTATATCAATATAATATGTAATTATTTTTATATATAAGTTTCAAGAATTGAATTTTTTAAAACATTAAAGAAACTAACATAAACATATATGATATCATACAATTATCACAAAATTGACATCTTATTTAGATGTATATTTTGGATTAATGTTTTAATTAAGGAAAAATATATTAAATAATGTAAGTTTAAATTTAGTTTTTAAGATCAAGTGAATATAATTAATTTTTTATGGTTATAATCCGATAGGTGAAAAGAACATTGAAAAACCGCGATAAATCTTATAAATATATTTAAAAATATAACAAGAAAATTAATCGGTGGAGCAACTTGATGAAGTTCTGAATGTGAGCGGAAGAAGAGCCCGTGATGATCATATCATCGACATAGATGAGAACATAGAGCGTTGTAGTTGACGTGTTGAGCACAAAGAGTGAGGCGTCCGCAAGAGAATTCTTAAAGCCAATGTGAAGCAAAAACGTCTTTAACTCGGAGTAACACGCACGGGGAGCTTGTTTGAGATCATAGATAGCTTTCCGAAGTTTGCACACATGACGAGGATGATCCTTGTCAACAAAACTGGGCGGTTGCTCCATGTAAACATCTTCGGTGAGTGTGCCTTGAAGGAAGGCGTTGTTGACATCAAGCTGATGTGCCATCCGTGAGAGACCGCAATACATAGCACGGTGCGAATGGCTGCGGGCTTGACCACGAGACTAAAGGTTTCGTGAAAATCCACGCCCGGACGTTGATGAAAGCCTTTGG
>CM071876.1:11180974-11191522 GCA_036759665.1 Gynandropsis gynandra
ATAGCTTGTCTCCATTTGGGATGACGTAGAGCTTGTGTTGTTGTAGTGGGTTCAATGTCATCGAGAGAACCTGTACAAACATTTGCAAATGGAGGATTAGATCGATTGAGATTGACCTTGCTGCGAGTTACCATGGGTGCACATTGCGGTTGGTTGGTTGCACAACAGGTGCACGAGCCGTTTCCAAAGACGGTGCGAGAATGCGGGCCGCGTCCGAGAAAGACGTAGGATCTGGAACGGCATCCGAGAAATCCGTATGGACTGGATCCGAGAAAGCTGCAGGGAGTGGAACCACATCCGAGTCCGTAGGAGTTGGAACCACATCCGAAAAGGACGCAGGGGCCGTAACCACATCTGAAGAATCCGCAGGGGTTGTTACCACGTCCAAGAAATCATCAGGGGTTGTTACAACGTCCGAGAAATTTGCTGGGGCCTGAACCGCATCTGAAAATTCCGCAGGGACCGCGTCCGAACAGGACGCAAGAGCCGGAACCGCGTCCGAGATATCCGTAGGAGCCGCGTCCGAAGTCGACGCCGGAGAAGAAGAGATCGCAGCGTTGCTAGTGTCCGTGTCACTCTCAACTATGATCAGGGAAGAATCTAATCTTGGGGGCTGCGGTGGTGAAGATGGAGCGTGGGCCGTGGTGAAAGACTCAATGGGTGAGAAGGAAGGACCATGAGGCAATGAAGAGGCAGCGAGTATGTTAGGGTGTGTGACATATTGGGAAAGATTAGCAAAAGGAAACACGGATTCATGAAAGACAACATGACGCGAGACAAAGATGCGAAATTTCGAGAGGTCAAGACAAAGATACGCGCTTTGGGTGTTGGAGTAGCCAAGTAAGACACATGGAGCGGATCTAGAGTCGAGTTTGTGAGAGGCATAGGGACGCAGCCAAGAGTAGCACAAACAACCAAAGATTTTGAGTTTGTGGAGGTTCGGTGGAGTTTGGAAGAAAGCTTCGTAGGGCGAAGCATAGGAGAGGAGAGGCGTGGGCATGCGGTTAATGAGATAGACCGCGGTAGTGAAGGCATAAGACCAATAGGGTAGTGGTAGAGAGGCATGCATAAGAAGAGATAATCCGGTTTCGACAATATGATGATGTCGACGTTTGGATATTCCACTATGCTCGGGAGTGTGGGGTGGAGTGGTGTAGTGTGAGATGCCATTGTTCGATAGAAAAGAACGGAGGGCTATGTATTCTCCACCATTGTCGGTGTAAAAATTGACGATTTTAGCGTTAAACTTGTTTTCGACAAGAGATTTGAAGGCAATAAAAGTCGCTCAAACTTGTGATTTTAGTTTGAGCGGATAAAGCCAAGAATAACGCGTAAAATGATCAACAAAAACAACATAATACTTAAAGTCATCCGTTGAAATAATCGGAGATGTCCATAAATCGGAGAAAACAAACTCAAGTGGTTTAGAAGAAACAATAGATGACTCATTAAACGGAAGTTTATGACTCTTACTAATAAGACAAGAATTAGGAAAGAATTCAACGGAAACATTATTAGACTTGCATAAGCGCTGAACCGAAACCAAATTCTTGTGCATTGAAGGGACACAAAGCACATTATCAAGCAATAATGAACGATTTGGTAAGGAGAGCGAAAAGGCACCCGTCTGAGTAATCGGTTGTCCGGAGCCATCAGCAATGGTGACCTCTTCGCCACCGTGATACGGATTGTGGAGTGATAGATTCTGCAAGTCGGAAGTGATGTGATGTGAGGCACCACTGTCAAGCAGCCAACTCGAGGGATCATACATGGGATACGTGGCAACATTTGCAGTAGGCGGGCAAGGACGTGGAGGAGGTGTCCACCATTGTGAAGTTGGATTGGAGGAGTTGTTTGCGGATATGAGGCGGAAGCGGGAGCAGAATTTTGCGCTGTGTCCTTGAGTCCCGCAAGCTTGGCAGCAGCCTCGGTAACCACCCGTGGAGTTGCGGTTGTTGTTGCGACTCCATTGAGGGTTAGGGTTGCGTGATCTTGAACGGGTGGCAGCAACATGAGCCGTGACCGGTAGGGCAGCGGCGACGGGTGGTAGATCTACGACCAATTTTGCCTCATGATTGAGGAGTTTTTCGTGCAGCTCCTCAATTGAGATTGCGGTGTCTTTGGCATTGATCACATCAGCTATAGGTTTGTATTCCTCCGGTAGTCCATCAAGGATGGCTTCAAGAACGTCCTCGTGATCCATTGGTTTTCCGAGGAGAGAAAGTTCGTCGGTTTTGGAGGTGATGAACCGTAGGTATTCTTCCACCGATTGAATTCCTTTGGCACAGCGTTTGATTTGATCTCGTAGTTGTTTTATATGACCACGAGAGGCTTTGCCATAGATGTTGGCTAGGGTTCGGCACGCTTCTCGAACAAAAGTCGCGCGGGCAATGACCGGTTGTAGCAGAAGAGAGAGTGCACCGAGCAAGGAGCTGAAGATCAAACGATCTTGGTGTTTCCACAGGCTGAAGGCGGGATTAGGTTGCTGGATCCCATCAACGTGAATCATGGCTGACGGTACAATAGAGTCTTCGGTGATGAAGCACTCGAGATTGTAACCTTCAAGGAGAGAGCGGATTTGAACGCTCCAAGTAAGGTAGTTCGTCGGGGTGAGTTTCGTAACGCTTGACATGTTACAAGCAAAGAGAAGTTTCTGTGGCTGTTGCGGATCGAACATGGTTACAGATTCGGTACGCTCCAGGATGTTCGACATGAGGATAAGATGTGGCTCGGTGACTAGGAGGGTTGTTAGGAAAGTTTTTAGGAAAGTTGTTAGAGTTGGTTGCGATGCGTCCTAGATCTAAGGAATACACTTGGGGAAGTCGGTTTGAGTGAGATCTGGGTGCGTGGTGGGCAGATCCGTGGTGGTGAGACGACGGGACCAAGAGAAATTCACCGGAAAAGTGAGTTAGCCGGCGGTGCAAGAAAATAGGACAAACGGTTGCACGGGACGCGACTGGGATGCGACCGGGAATGAGGCAACAGGACGCGACCGTGGATGGGGCGACAGAGGAGCAGCTGATCTGAGGGGTGAGACGTCGGAGCAGCGGCGAAGGGTGGGCTGATTGCGGCAGCCGGACCGGTGATGGTGCGGCGGCTAGGTTTGGCCGAGAAAGAGGAAGTGAGCGGTTAGGGTTTCGTCGTGAGACGATTTTTGCTCTGATACCATGTGGATGGTAATCTAAATTGATTAATTATTGAAGAGCTATAAACGACTTTATATACAAGAGATTAATGGTATGACCTAATGAGAGAAAAGTAAATTACAAATATACCCTTAATACAATAATATCCTAATATCCTTATAACTACAACCTATCGAACCATACGATTGAACAAAACCGAAATCAACCATTAAAGAACCAAACAATCCATTACATGACATCCCTAACCCATGGTAAAGATAACTACTCAAAATTCATAAGGAAACAAACACAAACGAAATAAGTGTTAATCTTCCCTATTTCTCCGAGCGTGGTCTCCGAGGAATCCTTCGGTTTCCCAAAATCTTCACTTCAGTCGTGTTCTCTCCTCTATCTCCTAGTCTTTTTCCGTCTCCCTGTGTTCCTTATTCTTTCTGGTTTGAATTTAAATTTAGGCTCATTCAAGTGGTGTCCGTGTATGTTGCTTGGTTGTTGGCATGCAAGCCTGACTGTGCTCATGTAAACGACCGACCGTGCATGCATTCTCCTTGAGTGCTCGACCGAGCATGGAGCAAGCCCGGGCCGTGCATCAGCTACGGGGGTAATTCTATCTCTAAAGCCCGATCGTGCAAGTGTTGAAGCCCGATGGTGCATGTGCTTCACTCTCCAGCTCGGTCGTGCACATGTCTGAGCCCTGCCGTGCTGCATGTTTGGTTCCTCCCCCGGTCGTGCGTTGTGTGTAGCTCGACCGTGCTTGTGGCCTTCCCAACCCCACCGTGCTGCAAAGGCTGCCCGGTCATGCATGTGCTTCTTATGCTCGATCGTGCTTTGTAGGACGCTCGACCGTGCTTGTTGCATTAGTCTTCAGCTCGGTCGTGCAGGTGAGTGTGGCCCGGTCGTGCTCATGTTGCCTCTTCAGCCCGGTCGTGCAATGAGTGTGGCCCGGTCGTGCTTGTGGATTCATAACAGATTTTCATCTTGTTCGTGCTCATATTCACATCTTGTTCACTTGGTCACGTTTTCGGGTAGATTAGCCGTAATCACTCGTGTTTGCTTCACATATCTTTGTTTCCTGCACAACACACGAAGTGATAGAAGAAGTCCTCAAATATACTCAATGAGTCAATAAAGTCCAAGAATTGTAATCAAAACTAAATCTAGGAATCATGATAATACTATGACGGATTACGTGTTATCACATATGTACCATCACATTGAATAATGAACTTGAATGTTGTGTTTTTATCGCTTTGATTTTCAAATAAATGTGTTTCTAAGATCATTTTTCGTTAAAGAAAATTAAGATCATGTGTGTCTTTATATATCAAAAGTGTTTTTTGAAATAAAGTTTGTTTGGTAGGGAAATAAATTGTGTTATTTGGTTTCTGAGTAACTACATGAAGCATCTTGAGTTGTTCCTAGGCTCCATGTGCCTATTCTAAGGTTAATGTACAGATTTTGTTAAGAATTTGTTTGTCTTATGTTTCTTATAGATGGATATGACTCATTTTACTTTGAACTTTGTAGATTTACCCAAATTGACCATGATTTTCACTACAAAAAACATGCATTTTCCAACGAATATATCCGTTGGAAAATGCCTAAAATCCGTTGGAAAAGGCTCTTTCCAACGAATGACAACAGATTCTCGTCCGTTTAGAAACGATCGTTGGAAATTCGTATCCGTTGCAATTCGCAACGGTCTTCCAACGGATAGTATCCGTTGCAATTTGTAACGGAATTTGCAATGGACATCCCCGTTGGAACTATGGTAACGGACACCCGTTGGAAATATTTGTAACGGATGCCCGTTGCACAATTGCAACAGACAGCTGTTGAAAATGGGCAACAGGCGTCCGTTACATAATTTTCAACGGACGTCCATTGCTAGTTACGCGGGGAAAATGAGCGGAAATTTATCTTTCCAACGGACATACGTTGCCATTTACGCGGGGGAAATGAGCGGGAATTTAGCGTTCCAACGGGCCTCCGTTGGAACGTGGTGGGAAAGAGCAACGGACGTCCGTTGAAAAGTGACGGGAAAGGGAAACGGATATCCGTTACCATTTGGCGGGAAATAGTTTCCAACGGATGCCCGTTAGAGTTGCCAACGGGCATCCGTTGGAAAGCTTGAAAAAAAATAAAAAAAATTTAAAAATTAAAAATATTTTCTAAAAGAAAGTGTTTTTAATTAAAATATTAAATTTTTCACAAAAAACTAAACCTAAAACTAAAACTACGTTAATCTATCCTATTACATTTCGTTTAAATCGGCGGGATCGATATCGTCTCTGTGATCGCCATCACCTCTAGATGGCGTTGCATCTGAATCGAGACCCGATTCTTGCTGCGATGTTGATCCCCTCCCTTGCCCCATCAACTCGATGACGCTCTCCAAGTGCTGAACTTTGGCTTCGAGCTCCTGGATTCGCCGTTGTTGCATGAAACTCTCTTGCACTACGAGAGGTACCGTCGTGGCGTCCTCGACGATATCCTTTTGAAGCGCACCGAGACCGTATAGACGTCCCTTATACGGTCTCACCGACTACAAGACAAACAAAATTAATATTAGATTATTACAAATTATTTTATTAATAATCGAGAAATAAAATAATGAACTTTTACCTCTAAATAAATTTTGTCCTTTTGTAAAGGACTGAGTTCGTCGGGGCTTGAACCGCAAGCTTGAGATTGCTGTGTGATCTTCTCTGTCACAACTCTCACGGTTTGCTCTGCTCGAGGATCGACGAGTTCTGGTTCGTCGGTCTCTTCCGCGACAACCGGCTTCTTCTTGGCATGGGTTTCTAATACCAGCTCAAGAAGAGTCGGTTCTCTTCCTATCCGTTGCATCTATAATATAAAAGAAATGTAGTTAGATAAATATTTAAATAAACAAAAAAATTAAAGAAAGAAAATTTTTCCAATTCTTTTCTTCGTTTCGGGAAGGATTTTGATCTCGAAGTATGGCGATGCGGACCATCTCCGGGAACCTTCTCACCGTAGTGACATTTTTGGCCTTCTCGCTCTTGGTCTTGAAATCTGTGGACTCCCAATGCTGAATCATTTTACTGAAGACCGCTTCCATTGGCCATCTCGGTTTGCTATTGCTGGCGTAGTAGTTGCGTTTCGCATCGTTCATCATCAGGCGCATCCGAACCTACATGTCGCGCATCCATGCTGTGTAAATGCGCAACATATCCTTTCGCTTCCATCTGTATGAGCGCTGCAAACAAAGTTATAAAATTGTTATTTTTATAATATTTATATATAACTAAAAAGTTGAAATTTAATTAAAAAAACTTGCAATAAAAGTGCACCACCATCACTCGCGCACAACTTCTGGCTTAACTTGTCAGGAATAGTACAACTCGTCCTGTAAGGATCCTTGGATAATAAGGTTGTTGGTGTGTTTCAGTACATCATCAACATTAAACCTGCAAATCAACAACACAAAGTTAGATAATATTTATAACATATAATAATACAAATCAAAATAGTAATTTTTTTACCATAATGGCCCGAAGAGAATGTTCTGGATCGATGATCGAAAGGGTTAGACGCCCATCTAAATCATCGATCAACAAATCGATATCTATCATATCTTCATCGTCATCAAATATCGGCGGTGCCGATTCTGGTGATGGAGGACGATATGGTGGTGGTGGCGGCAGGGGAGGAGCTCCCGCGGAACCATCCAATAAACCCCCCGAACCTATGAATCGTCTTGGTCTCATTGTTTGTCTAAGAATACTACGTGTTTGTGGGTGAAATGTGAATTTAGAGGAGTTTTTTGTTTGTGATTTGTGTTGAAATAAGAACTGTTCAACGGGTTTATATATATCGAAATTTCCAACGGGCATCCGTTGGAATTCCCAATGGATGCCCGTTGGAAAACACGTCATCACAACAGACAGATTAAATTGACGTAACGCGCTGCATTCTCAACGGGCGTCCGTTGAGAATTCCAACGGATGCCCGTTGGGAATGCGTGTTCCCGAGGCAACGGAGGCTAAATGGCGGCTCGTCTCCCCTCGCAACGGGCATCCGTTGGAATTTCCAACGGGCATCCGTTAGAAAATTTCCAACGGGCGTTAGAAAGTCTCGCAACGGGCATCCGTTGGAATTTCCAACGGGCATCCGTTAGAAAATTTCCAACGGGCATCCGTTAGAAAGTTCTGACAGCGGCCCGTTGGAAAATTGTTTACGGGCGTCCGTTACAACTTACCGACGGATGTCCGTTGGAATATTTCTAACGGGCATCCGTTACACTTTACCAACAGATGGCCGTTGGAAATGTGGAAAACTTTGAAAATTTTTCTAAGTGTCGGGGGCTAATTCGTGTATCAACGGGCATCCGTTACCAATTTTCAACGGATGCCCATTGGTATTAGATAATTCTATGTTTTGTTACATCGTTTACATAACCTATTTTGTATTAATATTTCCATTGTTCGATTACACATTATGAACGTTACAATTCATTTACATCACATCGTCTACATTTATTACACATAATAGAAATTATTGTATTTAAATTTCTTCTTAAGTAGATTCATCGATGGGTGAGTCTTCCTTTGCTTGTTCATTGAATTCATCTCCGTTTTCATCTTCAGCATCTTCCGGTTCAACGTCTTCATAATCGCGTATGAGTTCTCTGTCTTTGTCATTTCTCGCAAGAATCTCCTCGCGATCTATATCAATTAAGCGAATTGGCTGCGGATGATCGGGTTGCAATGCATCTTCTTCATCATTAGAGCTTATGATCCCTCGTGGTTTGATCTTTACTACGGCCCACCACTCCTCTCTTCGACGTTTCAATATTGTTGGATATTGCACGTAACATACTTGATCTGTTTGATCTATTGTGATGAATGGATCTTACTTACCATATTGTTGTGCCGGATTGATGTCAATTCCTCCCCAACGGTTTTTTCGTATTCCACGTCCTACGGTTGGGTCAAACCACTGACATTTAAAAAGCATCACCTTCAAACCAACGAGTCCGGGATATTCCAGTTGTATGATTTGGTACAAAATGCCATAGATGTTATCATCCTCTATATCACTATTAACGCAAATGCCATAGTTGTATGTGCTTCTATGTTTTCCGTATTTGTACGTGTGGACCGTGTAGCCGCGAGTAAACAAGATTGGCCAATACATGACATTTCGTGCGGGACCATTAGCCAAATCTTTTAACTACGAGCCATAATGTTGAACTTTCATGTCTGTGAGTTCATTTTCATTTAGAAGAGGATATGTACCAAGCACTTCTTCGTCAAATATCCTGAATAATGAAAATACGTTACATTTTAATATATATATATATATATAAAGATTGAAATTATAATATGTACGATGTACGTACCTTTCGAACGGTAATAACTCTTGACAATTAAGTAGTATATATGTGTGGACGTCTCTGGTGTTAACCAATATTCCTCGGATTTACCTCCTGTACGTCCAATCGGTGTAAAAATTTCAGGAATTGTGCCAAACTGCGGATTAAATTGATACAAATAGTTTGTGTGATCATCCGTTGCACGACGTTCTTTCGTTTGAATGTGCGACTCGAAATAAATGTGCTGAAATATGTGATTTCTTCCAACAAGTATTGTTTGACAATAGATCCTTCGACCGCTGCTTTGTTTTTTGCTTTTTTCATTAAATGAAAGAAAAACCTTTCGAAAGGATACATCCATCTGAATTGAACTGGTCCACCGAGTATTGCCTCATCTGGTAAATGTATTGGCAAATGCTCCATGACATCGAAGAATGAAGGCGGAAAAACTTTTTCCAATGCACATAATACTTCAGAGATATTGTTTTTCATTACTTCCAAGTCATCACCTTTTAAATTTCTCGAACATATATCTCTGAAAAATATGCTGATTCCGCATAACACATCGTGAACATTACGTGGTAAGAGCTCATACGATGCCCACGATCTCCACCGCATTCAACCAATTCTTGTAAATCACTCATTGTGTTCAATCTTTCGTAAAGGATTTGTATTCCAGTTTGCATGCACGACGCCTCTTCTTTTTGTACCACGTTCTTCCGAAAATATTTTTAGCTTTCGGAAAGCATGGCCACGAGGAAGAAATCTTCTATGACAATCAAACCAACATGGTTTCTTACCATGTACTAGTCGAAATGCATCTGTATCCTCCATACAATATGGACATGCCAATCTTCCGTGCGTGCTCCATCCAGATAACATTCCATAGGCAAGAAAATCGCTAATTGTCCATAACAAGACCACTTTCAATGGGAAATTTCGCTTAGTACTGACGTCATAAGCAAGGATTCCTTCGTTCCATAACTCTCGTAATTCATGAATTAAGGGCTGCAAAAAGACATCGAAACTTTTCTTCGGATGTTCTGGTCCTGGAATCAACAACGTCAGAAAAATTATATGGGGACAAAATCACCGGCCACAGAGAATATTGACTTCCAGATTGTTCATAGGGACTAAAGCCATCCATGCATAAGCAAAGGTAGATGTTTCTCGTTTCATACGCGAACTCGGGAAATATTTAATTGAAATCTTTCCAAGCCTTACCGTCCGATGGATGTTGCATTATACCTTCGACCGTTGAGTGTTCTGCATGCCATCTCATTGCCGCAGCGGTTTTTTTATTCATATAACCTTCTCAACCTGTTTCCAAGAGGCATATAGAACATTTTCTTGTATGGTACATATTTACATGAAGATGGTTTTTTAGGCCGAAATCTGCTTGCACCGCAAAATTTGCATTCCAACAAGTCATTATCATTTCTCCAAAACAATATACAATTGTTTCTACAAACATCAATTTTCTCATGTGGCATTCCCAAGTCTTTTAACACATTCTTTGTTTCGTAGTATGTCTCAGGAGCTTGATTATTTTCCGGTAAATATTCTCGCATTGTTTTGCAAAATGAATCCATGCAATTTTCAGCCACATTGTAGTATGTTTTAATACTCATCAATCTTGAAGATAAAGATAAACGAGACAGACCTTCACGACAACCTTCATATATAGGCTGTTTCGCCGAATCCAATAGGTTGAAGAATCGACGTGCATCGATGTTCGGCATCTCTTCATGCGTTTGTTCATTAATAGCTATAGGAAAAGTATCTAACATCATTTCCACATATGGATTGGTCATCGATGGTTCATAAATAACTTCTTCATTTCGTTCTACTTGTGCATCTTGCACAATATCTCTAACACCGCAATTTTCACCGTGAAAAACCCAAATTTCGTAATTTTCAACGAAACCCACCTTATAAAGATGTTTGTAAAAAATTTCTTGACTTCGATACTTCATGTTTTTGCATCTTTTGCATGGACATAACAGTGTCCCGCGTTCTTGACACAAAGGCTGCATCGATGCAAAACTCATGAATTGCTCCAAT
>CM071876.1:11191550-11234333 GCA_036759665.1 Gynandropsis gynandra
TTGCAAATTGTAACGGTCATCCGTTGCCAATTCCAACGGATGCCCGTTGAAATCTTATCCAACAGATTAATGCTTAATGCAAGTGTTTACAAATTCGTTATTTTTTTATCATATTACACTAGTTAGATCTTATGAATTACGATTTCGTAATTATAATTCATTTAATTTCGATGTCTAATAGTGAACAAAAACCGAAATCCGCATCTTTACGTCTATTATCGAACCAAAAGACACCCCTCTTAAACTGAACCCGTCTGGATTCCTTTTCCCGGTTCCGGCGGTGAAAAAGTTTCAGAAAGGTGTTTTAGGTTCGACATTAGACATTGAGATATTTGTTATTGATGATTTGAGGTAACTCTAGGTTTACATTCGGCATCTTTACGTCTATTATCGAACCAAAAGACACCCCTCTTAAACTGAATCACCGTCTGGATTCCTTTTCCCGGTTCCGGCGATGAAACAGTTTCAGAAGGGGGTTTTAGGTTTGACATTAGACATTAAGATATTTGTTTTTGATGATTTGAGGTAACTCTAGGTTTACATTCGACATATTTATTTCTATTATCGAATTCAAAACAACCTTTGTGAACTATAACACCATCTGGAATCCTTTTCCCGATCCCAGCGGTGAAACCGTTCATAAAAGTTGTTTTGGATTCAACAATAGATATTAAGATGGTTGTAATTGATGATTTGGGATAACCCTAGATTCCGATATAAATAACAAATATTCCAACGGATGTCCGTTGGAAATTGCAACGGATGCCCGTTGCTCCTGCGCGGTAATTTAATTCGACAGTTGAACCTCGAAAATCACAATATCAACGAGCATCTGTTGCTATTTCTAACGGGCATCCATTAGACGTTGCAACGGACGCCCGTTGGAATCTTTTTCCCCGGTTTCTAACGGACCTTCCAACGGACAAGGCCAACGGAAGTAATCCGTTACACTCCGTTAAAAATTGCGACGGATTTCAAGGGATATTGCATCGGAAAATATCCGTTACAATTCCGTTGAAATTTGTAACAGATTGCAACAGATTGTTGTCCGTTGAAAATTTTACCAAATCCATTGGTAAGTGTTTCCAATGGACGGATCCGTTGCCCCGTCCGGTGGAAACTGCGAGTTTTTTGTAGTGTTTCTTCATATTTCCACAACTCAAATATAAGTTTTCGGTTGATAGTTTATATCTATTGTATCCTCTCATACCATGAGTCTCCCCTACATGAATTCAAAAAGAGAGTAATTTGATTGGATACATATTTCATTTTTGCTCTTTTATTCTTATCTTCCGAAACTGTCTTATTTGATTGCTGGTTTAGGCTTTGGTCTGGATGGATCTATGGATGTCAATTCGACCAAATCAAAGTCGTTTAAAGATACATAGGTACAATTACATTGAATCATGAACCTGAAAATTGTGTTTTTATCGTTTTGGTTTCAAATAACTACGTTTCTACAGTCATTTTCTTAGTAAAGAAAATTAAGATAATGTATCTTCTTTATGTCTCAAAATTATTTTCGGCAATACCATTTGCTCGATAGGGAAATAAATCGTGTTCTTCGGCTTCTCAATAACTACATAGAGTATTTTGCATTGTTCCTAGGCTCCATGTGCCTATTCTAAGATTAATGTGCATAATTTGTTAAGAATTTGTTTGTCTTATATTTTCTATAGATGGATATGACTCATTTTAATTTGAACTTTGTAGATTTATCCAAATGACCCATGATTTTTTCTATATTTCCACAATTCAAATGTGAGTTTCATGGTTGATAGTTTATATCTTGTATCCTCTCATACCATGAGTCTCCCCTAGATGAATTCAACAAAAGCTATTTGATTATATACATACTTCACTTGTTTTCTTTTACTCATGTCTTCCAAAATTGTCTTACTTGAATGCTGGTTTAGACTTTGATCTGGATGGATCCATGGATGTCAATGCCACCAAATCAAAGTCGCCTGAAATGTAGAGGTACCATTACATTGAATCATGACCTTGAATGTGTGTTTTTATCAAACTTATTTCAAATAACTGTGTTTCTACAATTATTAATTTTGGTAAAACAAGTTATGATCATGTGTCATCGTTATATCTCAAAAGCGTTTTTTGGAAATGTCATCTGCTTAGTAAGGAAATAAATCACGTTCTTCGGTTTCTGAGTAACTACATAGAGTATTTTGCGTTGCTTTTGGGCTCTATGTACCTATTCTAATGCTAATGTGCAGATTTTGTTAAGAATTTGTTTGTCTTATATTTTCTATAGATGGATATGACACATTTTACTTTGAACTATGCAGATTTACCTAAGATGACCCATGATTTTCTCTATATTTTCAAACATCAAATGTGAGTTTCAGGTTTATATATCTATTGTATCCTCTCATACCATGATTCTCTCCTAAATTAATTCAAAAAGAGCATAATTTGATTGGATGCATGCTTCATTTTGTTTCCTTTTACTCTTTTCTTTTGAAAATGTCCTGCTTGAATGTTGGTTTAGGCTTTGGCCTGGATGGATCCATGGATGTCAATGCGACCAAACAAAAGTCATCTGAAGACACAGAGGTACCATTACATTGAATCATGAACTTGATGTTGTGTTTTTATCGCCTTGATTTTAAGTAACTACGTTTTTACGATCATTGTTTTGGTAAAGCAAATTAAGATCATGTGTCATTGTTATATCTTAAAAGTATTTTTTTACAATGTCGTTTGCTCAATAGGGAAAAAAATCGTGTTCTTCAGTTTTCGAGTTACTACATAGAATATTTTGTGTTGTTCTTGGGGTCCGTATTCCTATTCTAAGGTTAATGTGCAAAATTTTTTTCTCTTATATTTTTTTATAGATGGGTATGACTCATTGTACTTTGAACTCAACAGATTTACCCAAACTGACCCATGATTTTATCTATATTTTCACAACTCAAATGTGAATATCAGATTGATAGTTTATATCTATTATATCCTCTTATACCATGAGTTTCCCCATAGATAATTTAAATAAGACCATAATTTGATTGGATACATATTTCATTATGTTTTATTTTACTCGTGTCTTTCATTGTCTTGCTTGAATGCTGGTTTTGGTTTTGGTTATTAGGTATAAATGTTAGATTTAGATTTACCTCTTTATCTTATTTTATGATAGTAGAGTATTATGATAATCGGTGTTGGGTTCTTGGTTTTTAAACTGTAATCAGTTTATTGCAATATGCAGCGACCACATGTGCGACAATCCTTACCCGAGCTATATTCACCGAAGGTTGATAACCAATTGATGTTGGAATGAATGTCGTGGACCTAAAACTTTATTTCAATGGCAGATGTTGTTGTTGTAACCAACTTGATAAGCTGATCACACATGAGTAATATTTTTGCAGAAACTGCCCGATAAGGGTTTGTATGAGCAAATGGAGAGCAGGAAATTGGTTAACTGATTGTTAAGGCAATGGAAAGATTCAGTAAAGAGGGTGTGATCACAATTCAAGTTAGTTTCCCCTTAAAAAACAATTTCGACTCATTAAGTCTCTGGTATACAAATCCAATTTTTGTTGCCATCCATTACCTGGAGCCATAGGGCACTTTGGGTGAGATGTAATATGAGCATGGTGGCATTCCCAAGGCAATATATGGTTCATGGATAGCAATTCACACTACCAAAAATATTCACCAATCTCTCTCGCCATTTTCTCTATTTTCTTCTTCTTCCTCCTTCCTCCTCTCATGAAGTGGATGAACTTGTGACCTTTTGAAAACTTACAAACAATGTGGTTGGTCAAAACCATGTCAGGTAGCTCTCAATGTAAAACATGTTTGAAAAATCTGATTGTACATCATGCACTGCACTTTGTATTTTTGTTGTACACACAGTTCAAACTTTAATATTTTTAGAGTGGCCTAGATACATGTTTAATATGTAATTTAAGGAGAAAACCTCGACAATGAAGGAATCATCAGATAAAGCAACATCCAAGGAGAAAACCTTGATAATACCTAAAGAAGGAGGAACCTTTTCGTCAAACGCATGCCTTTTACGTTCCCAACATTACTAGAAGAATCAAAGGGTGACCGCAATTTTATATGCAGAGTTGGCATTCATACCTGCACTCTAACTAAGCTACATAACTCAAGCTTCTTAGTAGATACTACTCCGATTTTAAAAACATTTGAACAAGGTAATATGAACATGGTCTTACCATAACAAATAGAAGCTCTCTATTGTACAAACTTGACTAATCAAAAGCCAAAGAATAATGAATCATGCAAACGCTTACTGAGGCCAAAATTTGAAAACAAATCAATATGCAAACAAAAAGGGAATTAAAATACTATTGATCTTGGGTCTTTAATATAAGATAGTTAGACTACCAATACATACTCCAGTGTTTAATTTGCTAAAATAAATGTCCTAAATGTCATTGCCATTTTCAAAGAAATTAAACAGTTATGATCTTTATTACCCCACCTTTTTAATGCGTTTAATGCATTAAACATAACTTTATGGCTCTAACTTTTTGGCACAATTGGAACATGCATACATAAATTAATCTAAATCTCCTTATCATTATAAATTACTATGTTGTCTAAAAGACACAAACTAAATACAACATTGCAACAAGAAAAAGATAATCTGTTATTTAAGCCCAATTGTCAATGTCGACCATGGCTACTACTGCAACAACCATGTTGGCTTCCATACCATGTTTCCAAATCTCATGGTTTGTCGTGCATAACAACGGATTATTGTTGAAGTCTTCGCATGTGAGCAGCACGAAATGCCAAAAAAATAGGTCAAATTATGTGGATCGATTTTTTCGTAATCGATGAGTCGGTTTGTTTTGTTCTTCTGATATTATTTTGAGTTCTCCATTGTTTTTCATTGTGCAGCCTTCTTTGATTAAAGGCCCAGTCAGTGAAATGTTGTTCAGTCATTTCAAGAGTACAACAAAAACATCTCTCTCCCAGGTTAATCATATTTTGTTTTAGTGCATTTCCATTTTTTCTAACAATTTATTGCACCATCATGTTGTATTTCTTAGTTTTTATTGATCAAGTCTCTTCAATCAAAAATTTATCCTCTAAAGATATCTCTTGTACCCAACGTGTTATGTTGCGTATACAGTTAAAGGGATAAATTATGTGTTATCAAAATAAATGATTATATTATGTTGCTTCCTACACCTTTTTAAAATAACCCTTTTTACCATCATAGTGAAATGGATGTTATGGTCACTGCTAGGGACCAAAAGGCACTGAATTTACACGTAAAACTCGACGATTTTGGTACACAACTATCTATCATTTTAGTGACCAGTTTAAATCCAAAGTTTGTCATCGATTATTGTATTGTTTCCTTAGTTCTATTGGCTAATAGTGGTGTTTATTAATCGTTCTTTGTGTTATCAGTTGTCCTATGGAATCATTACAATTTTTAAATTAATGCAAAAATTTCATTATGTATATGTACATTTTATTTGAATACAAAATCTGCGATAATATTTTATTTCATTGGTGAGACAGCTTTTAGGTAGGTTTCGTTGAAAGGTATTAGATTGTTTTTTATTATTTGTTACATATAATGTCTTTTTAATATGTGCATATATATATATATGGTAAATATAATAAAAATGCATATATGTATATATTTATATATATATACACACAAATATAACATGACAGATTCCATTAGCTAATACCACCATTAAAAAAAGCAAACCTTTACATCAACTAATACCACCATTTAAAAAAAAAAAAGCAAACCTTTATGGCCTTTATATTTATCTTTTTATTCTCTATAGCTGTATATATTTAAAATGATTATTAATAAAATGATATTGTTTTCGTTAAACTGTATGTTTTAGACTTTTTAAGCTTTATTTACAGAAATAAAAAATTATAACACTGTTAATGTGCTTTCCTATATATATAATAGTTTGCAGACATATAGATTATAACATTGTTAATGAATTTGTGATTTTCTATGGCTAAATTTGTGATTTTCTTGTTTTTTTACATTTCTTATTACCTACAACTATATAGATATACATATATGATAGTTTTCAAATTAATTTCTGTTTGTTTTACATTTTTTGTTAGCTATATCTATCCATATATATATATATTAAAATCATATTCAAAATATGTATATACATAGACATACTTGTATATGAAAGTTTGCAAATTGTTTGATATGGTAATTGTGGTTTTCACTTTAAAACTGTACACATATTTATTTTAATTTTTCTATGTATATATTAATATTAAAAAGAGAATCTAGAACAAAACTATATATATATATATATATATAACATACATAATAGAATGCTTTATGCTTTATGGTATAGTTTTCAATTACATATCTATACAAATTTTAATTTCACTTTGTTACCTATTCCATATGTTTCTTTAAGAGATTCAAAACAATTTTGATATACATGTTGGAGTTGTAATTGTTTTCTTTAAAATGTGAATTGTGGTGAAAATTAATTAATAATAATATTATTCTCATAAATACATATATATATATATATAGACATATGATATAGAGATATATACATGTATATATTTTAAATATATGTAATATATATATATATATAGATGACAATATGATGATATATGATATGTATAAATATAATATATGATATATCATATTATAAGTATATCTTATCTATGATATATCTATTGAAGAAAATGTAGAAAATTATCTAAAACTTGAATATGAGAGAATGAAGAGAGTATGAGAGAACAAGAAGAGTTTTGGAATTTGTAAATTGTGTATTGAAATGAATGGTTATATTGCTTATTTATCGGAAAATAAGTATGAATCTTCAATTTAAAAAATCATATATTCATTATGACTCTTCATAAATTTAATATGGCCATTTATAAAGTATTAGACATTCTCAATTTTATATAATTATAATTTTATAATTATAATAATCCTCCTTGAATATCTATCGACTACCTCGTTAAAAAACTTATCATGGAAAAATCCATTGTGATAAAAACCATGATGAGAAAAAAAGAGTGTAGCCATAAAAACTCCTTGATTTGTCAACCCTTTGTTTGTTCATAAGTTTCGAAGGTGATGCATCCAGATGTACGAACTATCAAATATCTTGATAACGAGAAATTTATGCTCGTAAGTAGAGAATGGTTCTCTCGACACCTAAACTCCCTAACCACAATAATATGCAATCCTACCTCCTAACAGCGATTAACATGAAATTACGATAGCATTAAGCATGCAATCCTAATTCCTGAGTCGATTAACCGACCGGTCAGATTCTCATTAATCAAACTCAATCAACAATTAATATTTTCAGATTCATAATTTAAACTCCCAGTTAAACATGAAATCGTAAGTTACTGAGCGACCAGTGATAACGTCTAAATTGTTCTAGTATTTGCATCTACTTCTATAGTTAGTTTTATTATAATTTTGGATTCAACCGAGTTATTAAGTACAATTTAGTCTTCTTCTAGTGTTTTCTCGTGTTTTATATGAAATGAAGATATCGGGAAACAAACACAAGCAAATACGGCAAAACCAAGCAAAACCACTTTCGTTTCAGCTGTACACAGTCCATAGCAATGTAAACACCCTGCTAAAACCATAAAATGGAAACAATGGTCGCTGCCTACAAGAAATGGAAAGCACGCAGTTTGCCAGAGAAGAGAAATGGAAAGAGGAAACTCGACTGCACAAGAAGAAAAGGAAACAACCGCTGGAACAAATTGGAAACACAAAGGAAACCAAAGGCTGGAGCAACAAAATGGAAATCTGCTGGAGCAACAAAATGGAAATCAGCTGAAGCAAGAAAAAGGAAACCTAAGGCTGCACGACTGAAGATAAAAAGCAGCTAGGGGCTGAACGCTAAGGAGGCTGGAGGAGGACGACGAAGGGCTGAATAAGAGAAGGGAAGATATGTTTTTGTTTTTTTATATTTAGCGAGTAGTTTGGTAGCCACAGGTTAGAGTTTTGCCAATATGTAATGAAGGCTTGTGCTTAATGCTCGTTCATGATATTTGAACGTTTTCATATTGATTGGTAGTTCTTAATGCTTTTGTTCTTGTATACTACTTGAATGAATGATTATAACAGTCTGATTAATCTATGGCAGGTGAATAGACTTTGGACCCTAACCATGATTTGGGGTTTTAATCTATTTAGAATCTATGCTAGATCGGTCCATTGAACCCAGGGATTAGGATAACGGTCTTAATGCATTTAGTAGATGAGATTACAAAATCGGAAGATTGGTAGTACACATGCTAGATAATGGGATAAGTCTACGTTAGTCGGTCCCTAGGATAGAGCTTGAATTTCCTGAATCTGTGATAATATCTATGACCATGATCTTTGTTAGCACTTTGTGTTATTGTGCATCTCTCGAAATCTGTGGGGTTTAGTTCATTGAATTATCTCATTAGTTAGTTTAGTCATTACTTTGCATTTCATTCACCTATTGTTTCGTTACTCGTCCTATTCATTAGTTTAATAACTCTATAGTTGCACTGGTTCCCCAATGTTCGACTCTGGTACTACACGATCTGTATTCTTGCAGAAACGTTAGTCTAGGTATTTTATTACTTGAGTTTCACCACATCAAGTTTTTGGCGTTGTTCCTAAGGAACTGATTACAACATTATAGTTAAGATACTTCTGAATTAGGACACAGTCCTTTCCGAAGTCTTCAGTTACTTTTCATATTTTTTTCCTTTCTTGTATGTTTGAGTCAATTTCTTTTACCTTTCAGAGTTCACTTGATTTTTTTTTGTGTTTTGTCTTGTGCAGCTCACTCGTGCATAAGAAGTACTGAAAACGCTAATCTAGGCATGGTTGATTAGGTGGTCTACATCGATGTCTTAGAGGAATTAGCCGAGGAATTTCTTGAAGAATTCGGGCGTATGGATTCCCTAGAAATGGCTCTCTTAGCAGCTGGAGAAGAATCATAGAGAGACCCAAACAAAGTGGCGCATTATAAGCTGCTGGATGAAGGAAAGAAGAAGGAAATCTTGGACGAGTTAAACTCGACCCGTGCATCTTCTTCGACACAAAGTGGCAGAACTTCAAGCCTGACCGGGCTATATGCACGATCGGGTAACCACCTTGAATCACAACTTGACCGAGCTGTACACTAAGCACGAATGAGGTCCCTCTTTTGAGAACAACACAGCCGAGCGATAATACATAATTACTACTAATAATTTCATCATTCCTATGTTTAGTTTTGATTACGATTCTTAGACTTTACCAATATATCGAGCACGATAGAGGGCTTCTTCTATTATTTCGTGTGTTGTGCAGGAAACGAAGACATGTGAATCAAACCCGAGTAAATACAGTAAATCTACTCGAAAATGTGACCAACGTGACCAAGGTGTGAAAGGAGCACGGCCAAGCATCATTACTACTCCACAACCGAGCATATTGGAATGGAGAACACACAGCACAGCCGAGCATCACTCCTTGCCCGACCGATCAACCAGGCTGAAGCAGCATGGCCGAGTGTCCTCACAAGCACGACTGGGCTGCTGATGAATCCATGCAGCACGATCGGGCTTCATTCAATGCACGAACAGGGAGAAAGCATCCTTTGCAGCACGACCGAGCCACAATCAGGGCACGACTGAGCTGAAGAAGAATAGACATGCATGACCAGGTATCCTTTGAAGCACGACCCAGCAGCAAGCACATGTAATAAGCACAATCGGGAAACAACCAAAGCACGACCGGGCTAGAGGATGAGGCCGCATGCACGGGTGAGCACAAGTTGATGCACAGCTGGGCTTAATGTCCAAAATGGCCCCCGTAAGTATTGCACAGCCCAGGATTGTTCCATACACGCTCGGGCACCTCAAAGATGAATGTTGCACGGTCGGGCTGAATTGTGTGCACGGCCGGGCATGCATGGCAACTACCAAGCGAATTACACAGACGCCTATTTGAACGAGCATGAAGTTTAAAATGAACCAGGGAGAGAAGCCAGAAAGAAGAAGACCAGAGGACAAAACAGACCATAAGAGAAGAGGAGAAAGAGCACGGTTGAAGAAGGAGATTTCAGGAAACCAAAAGATGCGTCCGAGGTCACGCTTGAAGGATAGGGAAGATGAATACATACTGCGTTTGTTTCTCTATGATTTCTGAGTAGTTCTCTTTTCCCAAGGGTTAGAAATGCTATGTAATGGATAGTTTTGTTCTTAATGCTTGATTTCGGTTTTGTTCATTCGTATGGTTCGATGGGTTGTGCTTAATGCGTTCAATTTTTGTTGATCACCTCTTTGAATGAGATAAGCTGTTTGAATGAGATTAGAGATCCGTCTAGGCATCGAGAGAGTCAGATTTGAGTCTCGAAATAAACCCTTGAATGAATTAGATTAATGAGAATCTAACCGTTTGGTTAATCTATTTAGGAACGGTAATAATCTAGGTAGAACTCCCATTGTTCTTCATGCATTTAGGTTATAGATTTACTGCATCGAGAGGTGTGTACGTTTATCTCCTAGATATTGAATTTAGGCATCGAGAGAATCACATTCGTTAATAGAGGTCGAGTTCCCATTGTTTGCGAAAGTAGAGGTCGAGTTCCCTATCGTTCTTCATGCATCTAGATGTGGTGTGCTGTATCGAGAGATGAGTAACGTTGATTCTCTAGGTAGAGGATTTAGGCATCGAAAGACTCATTTTCGATAGTTGAGGTAGAACTCCCCATTCGTTCTTCATGCATCTAGATTTTTCGCGCTGTACCGAGAGATGAGTGACGTTGATTCCCTAGGTAGTGGATCTAGATTTTAGTTCCCCATCGATTGATATAACCCGATTTCATGTTTTCGTAGAAACATCCATTACATGTCCCAACATTCCCGAAACCCATGGTACTGTATCTTGTTGAGTCTAGTTTCGTCATTCTTTATTATCTTTGCTTTCCATATTGATAACAACATGTTGATCGATCTTCTTCTCGTGAATTCTTAGTTCTAACGTTCGCACTAGTCCCTAGAGTTCGACCCTAGTAGTACACGTACCGTATACTTGCGGTAGAGTGGTCTAGTAAACTAAAACCTCTGAATTTTTCCCATCAAATTTTTGGGGCCGTTGTCGAGGAACTAGTTACGACATTAGAATTAGGATTTCATTGAGTTGAGATCCAGTCCTTTCCAAGTCTATTGTTTGTTTTTATTAAGAAGACTACGCGAGCATTATTGAAACAGCGAAAAGCCAGACGTAGTGGTTCCGAAAGTCTTGAAGAGGATACAACAATTGAGCGAGAAAAAGATTTTTCTAGTGAAGAAGAGATGACTGAGGAGGAAGCACTGAAAAATATGGGGCATGCACAACGCCTAAACACACAAACCTTCTCTCTTGCATCCGGAGGCCCGAGATTGACCGAAACAGATTTGAGTTGCAACCGGCCTTCATTCAGATGTAGAGTCAATCGCCATTCAAGAGACGAACTACAAAGGATCCAAACAAGCATCTTACTCAGTTCAAGATGTTGTGTTCGAACATGAAATCATACCCCCCCCAAATGGAAGATGAAGCAATTATGTTGCTTGCCTTCCCGTTCTCAGTTAGGGAGCATGCAGTCGAGTGGCTCTACACGCTACCACCAGATTCTATTCACACATGGAGCCAGCTCAAAGAACGCTTCATAATGCGATTCTTCTCACCCCATAAGACACAGCTATGGAAGAACAAGATCAATTCGTTCATGCAAGAGGATAAAGAGAGTCTACCGAAAGTGTGGCTACGATTTAAAGGATATCAACGTGAATACCCTCACCACGGGATGGATAAAAGATACATCATTACTACATTCATTGAGGGTCTTCGTGACGATGTTTGGGATTGGTTGAATGCTGCTTGTGGAAGTTCTCTACATGACCTCCCGTTCACCGCTATTGAGGCTAAGATTGATAAGATGGTCGAGGGAAGAAACACCTTGTCGGAGAATATAGTCGTTGGAAACTAGCTAAGGGAACTGACGGCGAGGTGTTTGCATTGCATGCTAAGATTGCCAAGATGAAATTGCAAGATGTTACGGATGCAAATTATGTCGCCAACAATCTGTACTCCAAAACCTACAATCCGAATTGGAGAATCATCCAAATCTGTCCTATCAGCAGAAGCCATTTTTGAGCTAGCCACAAAATCAGAAATTTTAGCCTAGAGCCTAAGGGTATCAAGGATATCAGCCAAGAGGAGTACCAATGCCACTTCCGCAACAAGAGGGGAACACCGAGATCATGTCTATGTTTGCTCAGCTTTTACAAGGATATAAAGATCAACATGCTGAGCTGAAAAGTGTAAGACAAAAGATGAAGAGGACGTAAAGAAGAAAATTGGGGAAATTCAGACGCATTTAAAAATCTTAGACACCCAAGTCGCACAGCTTGCAGCAAGCGCTTGTAATCCGCAAGGAATTTTACCGGCGAAACCTGAGCCGAATCCCCATGAGCATTGCAATGCCGTCATGTTGAGGAGCGGGACAGAACTTGCAGACGTTGAACCCCGAAATTGTGAGAAAGGAGAGTGCTCAATGTCTTCAACGGTGAAGCCTAGCGACCCCGAGCATCATAAGGAAGCACAAGATGAGGAGGACGAAGAACCGATTTATGTGGCACCGCCACCAAGACCTCCTCTACTTCCATTTCTCGGTCGCTAAATGAGACGAGATGACGAGTCACAATTTGCTAAGTTCAATCCCGACCAATCTGAGTTATATGTCTGACCGAGCATTCTTTGTCAACAAGATTTCAGAGTCTCTTCCATCCATGCAACATCCTAAACCTGATTGAAGGACTGAGAAAGCACCAATATGTGCCACGGGATTCGAGACCCCATCAGGAAGGAGACGTCGCACGAGATGTCAACGATGACGACGAGGATGCCCACCCCGATGAGTAGAGCATCTCGGTCAGGCTCAAGACCTCAAACAAGCGCTTCTCAGGAGGCAACTTGAGATTCATATCGTTTTTATTTTTTTTATTTTAAGAACTTAATTATTTTTCTTTTCACATGCATGTACTCTACTAGCTTTCACGATGTATTGTACCCTCTTTATTTCGGATTGTGTGACTTTTTTTTCACAGGTTCTCCACTTTTATAATTATCCACAACGTCGTAGATGCATACAACAACAATTCGGGACAGCAAGAATACATCAGATGTACACGTTCTTACTCTCTTTATCCTCTCTGCAGTTTTAGCATGTGAGTTCCTCTCATAGATTTTTAACACCGGGATGGTGTTCCGTTCAAGTTTGGAGGTACTATTTGAGTGTTATGTTTGCGATTAGAATTAGACATTGAGTTCTTCTTTTATTTTAGCATTTACATGAATTATTTTTTAGGATTAGACAGATGAATATCTAGTATGTTACTTCGAAATTTAGCTATTTTTGTGTGACTTTGTCGAATCGGGAACAAAATCCTAGGTTTGCTGAAAAATACTTTTACATATCGGCTAGTCTAAGTAGTTGTGCATGAATGAATCAATGACTTATAGTTTCATTCTGTTCCCTAGGTTTCAGTCCCAAGTATTTATATCTCTGAATATACCGTTCGGTCTTTACTACGTCAGATACCTTTTAGATTTACTGTTCTATTTTATAATTCCACATGCTTACACTCCATTTTCAAAAGGATAAGTTTCTAGCTATTTCTGCCATACATTGATATGAGTGCATTGATCTCGATGCTTCGGGTCTAAGTGGTGGGTTGAAGCGTTTCTCTACATCTTAAGGGTTAGAGTTGATGTGTGATCTCAATATTTTGGTCTAAAACCAATCTTCAATGATGCAACCTTTTCACTCCGTTAAGGTTACAAGACCTTATGAGTGTGCCAATCGGCAACCTGGGTCTAAGTAGAAGGATGTCCTCTTCAACTCCGATGTCCCAGAAACCGAGCGCGGATTTTCAAAGAAAAATGAAAACCAAAAAAGAGAAAAGAAAATAAAAGAAAGAAAAGAAAAAGAGAAAAGAAGAAGAAAATAACTGTATTTAGGAAAGGTGTCTCATGTAAGCATAGGTGAATTAGTATGGAGATTACTTGGATGTTGTCTAGGGGCTAGTGAAATGAACTTGGATTATGTGTTGGATTGCACGGCTCGTGACTTTCGGTCGATAGAAGTCTGAACTAAGTTTGCCTAAGTCTATGTTCGTGTGACGTGTTGTTGTGCATGATGGCTGATTTTTCGAAGTGCTTGTGCTAGTATCCAGTTGTTGTCTAACTCTTCTTATGCTTAAACTCTAGTTTTGATCGAGGATGAGCAAAGGTTTTGATAACGCCTAAATTTTTCTATTATTTTCATCTATTTCTGTAGTTAGTTTTATTATAATTTTGGATACAACCGAGTTATTAAGTACAATTTAGTCTTCTTCTAGCGTTTTCTCGTGTTTAGTAGGAAATAAAGATATCGAGATACAAACACGAGCAAATGTCGCAAAACCAACCAAAACCACTTTCGGTTCAGCTGTACACGGTCCACAACAATGGAAACACATGGCTAAAACCACAAAATGGAAACAATTGCCGCACCCTACAAGAAATTGAAATCACACGGTTTGTTGGAAAAGAGAAATGGAAATAGGAACTCGACTGCACAAGAAGAAAATGAAACCGTTGCTGCACAAGAAGAAATGGAAACACCGCTGGAAAAAATTGGAAACACAAGCCGCTGGAAAAAATTGGAAACACAAAGCTACTGCACAAGAATGGAAATCGGCTGGAAAAAAATGCAAATCAGATGGAGTAAGAAAAAAGGAAACCAAAGGCTGCACGACTGAAGATTAAAAGGAGCTAGGGGCTGAAGGCTAAGGAGGCTGGAGGAGGAGGACGAGGGGCTGAAGAAGAGAAGGGAAGATATGTTTTTTTTATGTTTACCGAGTAGTTAGGTAGCCACGGGTTAGAGTTTTTCTAATATGTAATGAAGGCTTGGATTAATGCTCGGTTATAATATTTGAACGTTTTCATAATTTTTGGTTGTTCTTAATGCTTTTGTACTTATACGCCACTTGAATGAATGATTATAAAAGTCTGATTAATCTATGCCAGGGGATTAGACTTTGGAATCTAACCATGATTTGGGGTCTTAATCGATTGAGAATATACGCCAGGTCAGTCGATTGAACCAGGGGATTAGGATAGCAGTCTTAATGCATTAAGTAGGTGAGATTACACAAGCGGAAGATTAGTAGTGCACATGCATGATAGTGGTATAAGTCTACGCCAGTCAATCCCTAGGATAGAGCTTGAATTCCCTGAATACGTGATAATATCTATGATCATGATCTTTGTTAGCACTTCATTGCATTACAGTGCATCTTTCGAAACTTGTTGTGTTTATTTTATTTAATTTATCATGTTAGTTAGTTTAGTCATTACTTTGCATTCCATTCACTTAATTATTTGTTACTCATCCTATTCATTAGTTTAATAACTCTATAGTTGCATCAGTTCTCCAGTGTTCGACCCTGGTACTACACGATCCGTATTCGTGCGGAAACATAAACATTAGTCTAGGTATTTTATTACTTGAGATTAACTACATCAGCCAACACAAGTGTATAACATTCATAGCATTGATCATAAAACTGAAATACAAGAAATTTTGAAAGATCTAAGCATGAATTCATAAACATAAGCATCCATTACAATACCGATGTCCCTAACCCATAGTTAAACGCTTACTCACTCATGTATTCTGCTGTAAAACAAGAGAAAATAACAATAGACATGATAAAGAGTAAGGATATGATGCATAGGACTTCCCTATCTCGTCACTGATTTTCCGATGTTGTTTCCTTACTTCTCTAACATCTTCTAAGCTTTTTTTTTTGTGTTTCGCCCCCTTTGTTTTCCTTCATTTTAACCCGTTTTAGGGTTGTTGTCCCGACACGCACCCCAGGTAGGCTAAGGTGACCACCCTGCATGGGCTCCTCACTGTTCCAATCAGAGCGAGCTGACCATTAGTTTGAGCCGTGCTATTTCTGCTGGAGGTGCAGCCCACGCGAACTAAGGAGACAACACATGCGGGTTCATGGCTCTTCATAGGACACAGTCGTGTTTTATCTCCTTTTGCTCGATGCTCAGGTATTCAGTGCAGTTCCTTGCCTTGAATCTGCTTCGAGTCATTTGCAGCTCCAAGTATGTGTAGTTGACTCCGAGAACCAATATCCTTAAGCTTGATTATGAATTGTCGCCTTAAAACTTGAAAATCAACAAAAGGAATAGATAGAGTCATGTCGGTTTTGTAACTCGTGCTATGCAAAATACATAGAAATGATCTAAATACTTAGCTTAAAACTAAGCCACACTATGTGTTATCACATCATGATGTTATGAATGTGTTTTCTCAATGTTGAAGTGGGGAACACCTTTGTGAATAGATCAACTACATTTTCGTTTGATATGATGTAACGAATATCAAATTCTTACTTCTTTTCAACCTCCCGGGTATATGAGAAAAATTTAGGAGGGATATATTTTGTCCTATCCCTTTTGATGTGTTGATTTTGTAAAACACAGATGAATCAGCAGAACCAAGATAGAAAGATTACGAACGAGTGAAATATCGAGAGAATTAGAGAGAATAAGAATAAATAATCTCTTATGCATTTCTTTAGAAACAAAGGTACATATGTGTACAAGTAGAAAGGGAGAAAAACAAGGAAAATAAAAGTATAAATGCAAGGTACAAGTTTAGATGTAACATGCATGAGCTAGAGAGGTCAACAAGGCATAGGAGACCGCATAGCTCGTAAATTGGTATGACTAGGTCGCAGGTCACGGGACGTAGGATGCCCGGATGCAGGACGCAACAGGAATGAGAAGAACGGGACGCGATCTGAGTGGGACGCGACCTGAGCGAGATGCGGCCTGAGAAAAGAGATAGGGATGCAGCCATTCTTCTTAACATTCTCTCTCAAGCTTAAGCGATCAAGAGCAACATAAATGGAGCCTCATTAAAACCTTTTTCGGCGAAAACCCCAATTTGGACAAGAAAAACCCGACAAAGGAAAAAGAGTACAACCACTTATGAGCTCGAGGGATGATCAACTAAGCTTGAATTTGATGCCTTTGGAATGAAGATATCTACGAGGCCAATTCTATTATGGAGATCTTTGCATACTTATTCACTTGTGGTTTTGCTGAAGACATCGGCCAACTTATCTAAGCTTCTTGAGTATATGATTTAAATGACGCCATCTTCGAACTTCTCTTGAAAAAAATGACACTCAACTTCAATATGTTTTTTCGTTCGTGGAATGCTGAATTAGAGGCAATGTGAATTGCCGCCTGATTGTCGCAATGAAGAACCGTGGCCTGCGAATGTTCGAGGCTAAGATCTTTGAGGAGTGCTCGGATCCAAATGAGCTCACATGCTGCATTTTCCATAACTCGGTACTCGGCCTCAACGCTGGAACGAGAGACCACAGATTGCTTTTTGCTTCTCCAAGTGACAAGGTTCCCCCGATAAAGGTAAAAAACCTCGTCGGTTATTTCCTGTCTTTGCGGTCACCTACCCAATCTGCATCACAGTACCCAATTAGACAAATATCGTTGTTTTTACTCATTATTATACCTTTGGCTTGAGCGTTCTTAATTTATCGGAGGATTCGGTCCACCATTTTCCAATGTTTTTTCTTCGGGGCATGCATATGCTTGCTGATCTGATTCACAGCATAACACAAGTCAGGTCTTGTTATTGTGAGGTATATTAGCTTACTGAAAAGGCATCTATATTTTTCTATATCATCTCAAACAAGTCTTTAAACTTTTCCTCGATGGGGGTCTTGGCCGGCTTAGGTTCGAGTTTACCTGTTTCATTCAAAAGATCTAAAGCATATTTTCGTTGAGAAAGAAATAAATTTTTATTAGAATTAGTTACTAAAATTCCAAGAAAGTACTAAGTTCACCTAGATCTTTTATATCAAAAGTTTCTTTTAGAAAACGTTTGATGATATCATCAACATAAACTAAGAGAACGATGGTACCAGAGTTGTTTCGAACGATGAACATGGAATGATCAGCCTCACTCCACTTAAAACCATACTTTCGAACATCATCATAGAACCTAGTGTACCAAGCTCGTGGGGATTGTTTAAGTCCATAGAGAGCTCCCTGTAGTTTGCATACGGTTCCTATTTATGGTTAAAGACCTAGGGGGTTTCATATAGATATCTTCCTTTCTTTCCCCTTGAAGGAAATTGTTTTTAACGTCCATCTGCCACAAACTCCAATTAAGGTTAATGGCAACAGAAAAAATAATGCGAACAAAATGAAGTTTAGCAACAAGGGCAAAAGTCTCACTATAATCTTTCCCATATTTCTGGTTATACCCTTGCGCTCCAAGGCAAGCCTTGTAATGTTCTACCTCACCATTTCTCTTATATTTGATTTTGTATACCCATTTGCTTCTTGTAGATTTCTTTTCTTTAGGAAGAGGAACAAGGTCCCATGTTTTATTCTTTTCTAAGGATGCTAGCTCTTCGACCATGACTTCCTCTCATCCTGGCTTCCCTTTTGCTTCTTTGTAGGTTTGTGACTCAATATCCTTATCAATCTTACTAAGAAAAGCTTTGTGATCAGTAGAGAGAAATGGTAAAAAAGCAAAAGTTCTGAATATGGTATTTAGTTGCCACGCCATTAAAATAGAGTATTTGGTTGTCACGCCATTGAATAGAATTGTGAACCCAATCCGAGATTGGTCGCCTTATTCTAGTGTTTCTCCAAGGCAGCATCTCATTAAGAATCCTTCCTTCGACTTCATCGACATTATGATCCTCATTTGGTTGTGATCATGGATTTGTTCTTCGTTCTCATGATTTGAGGCCCTAGTTTTCTCCTCATGATTTTGATCAGAAGGTATGATCTCATCATGGCTTTCTTGTTTTTCATTTTCTGAGATTTCTTGGTCGTTTTGGTATTCATGATGCACAGGTACACTTGGTGGGGGACATGTTTCATTGTTAGTTGCTGAAATAGTATTGACTAGGTTTTTAAGGGACAAACCTATATCATTTGGTTCTAAGATTCCTTTAATCTCTTCCCAGGAGATTTTATCATGAAAGCTCTTGTCTTCGAGGAACATAACATCTCGAGAAACCATTACATGCTGTGTTTTTTTATCGAAACACTTGTAGCCTTTTTTATTTATGGAGTATCCGATTAACATGGCTTTTTTGCTCCTTGGTTCCAACTTGTTTTGCTGTGAGTCAGGAACAAGAAAAAAAACACACACAACCGAAAGTTCTAAAGTAATCAAGATCAGTTTTTATAGAGTTTAATACCTCATAAGGTGATTTGTCCTTTAGAACCTTTGTTGGAGTTCTGTTAAGGATGTGACATGCGGTCATGACCGCATTGGACCAAAACCTTTTAAGAACATCTCGATCAAACATGATAGTTCTCGAGACTTCCATTAGGTGCCTATTCTTCCTTTCGGCCACTCCGTTTTGTTGTAGAGTATATGGACACGAGGTTTGGTGTGTAATGCATTGTTCTTCAAGTTACCTGCGAAACTAAAGACTAGTATACTCTCCACCATTGTTAGTCCTTAGACATTTTATTTTAGTTTCATATTGAGTTAAAACATGCTTATGAAACTTTACAAACACATCTTAAACACAACTCTTAGACGGGAGAGTACAAAGCCAAATAAACTTTGATTTTTCATCGATGAAGGTTACAAAATAATTCTTTTGATCACAAGAAACACATGGAATTGTCCAAACATCAGAATGGATTAGTTCAAAACAGTGTTTATAAACCGAAACAGAGTTTGGAAAAACTGATTTTACGTGCTTTCCTAAGATGCAAGCTTCACATGCTTCATGTTTATCTTTAAGATCAGGAAAAATGATACTGCTCAGAGGGTGTACAAGTCTAGCATGCCACATAGAAACTTTAGTAAAATTTAAGTTTGATAGAAACATGGACTTAGGATCATAATACATAGACTCGAGAACATAAACACCATTGAAGAGCTTTCTTTTGTCGATTACTTGTTTGTTTTCAATATTCTGTATCCACAATGAGATAGAATCAAAACAAACATAGCAATTAAGGTCTTTTTGCAAGCTTTTGGATAGAGATAAGATTATTAGAAATTTTGGAACGAAGAGAGTCCTTGTATCAAGACCGAGATTTAAGCTTCCACATTTCCTTTAATTGGAACACTCTCCCCGATTGCAATATGATGAGTAGAGCTTGGTCAGGCTCGAGACCTTAAACAAGCGCTTACCGGGAGGCAACACGACTTTCACATTTTGTTTTCAGTTGACGGGCCTATTCTTATTATTTTCACTTTGATGTACTCGGTGGGTTAGTATTCCTTCTTTTGGATGGTGTGATTCTTTTTCACAGGTTTTTCGACGTCGATATTATCCATAGAGGAGGAGATGCGTACAACGTCCAACCATATCACCAATTCGGGACAGCAAGAGACACAAGGTGCACACGTTCTATCCTTCTTTTCTCGTGTTTTGGTGTGTGCGATTTTTTCTTAGGTTTTGAACACCGAGACGGTGTTTCATTCAAGTCTGGGGGAGTACTCGTCGAGTAACATGCATGTGATTAGGATTAGATGTTGATTTTTTAGGAATAAATGGATGGACACCTAGTATGAAATTTCGAGCTTTAGTCATTATTGTGCGACTTTGTTGAATCGTGAACAATAGTCTAGGTTTGATAAGAAGTCTTTTGGATACCGATTAGTCGAGTAGTTGTGCTTGAAACCATGATCTATAGTTGCATTCACCTCCTAGGTTTCAGTACCAAGTATCCATATCTCCGTGTATATCATTTATCCCTTGCTTTGTTTGATATATTTTACTGTTCATGGATTATTAGATTCCACACACTTATACTCCGCTGTCACCTTGGATAAGTTTCTAACTATTTCAGGTTTACATTGACATGAATACATCGAGATCGATGGTTCGGGCCTAAGTGGTGGGTTGAGGCGCTATTCTATGTCCTAAAGGTTAGAGTTCATGTGTAATCTTTGGTAAAAAAAAATATATATGTTCTTCAATGACGCACCTCTTCACTCCACTAAGGTTACAAGACCTTATGAGTGTGTCACAGGCAGCCTGTGTCTAAGTAGAAAGCCATCCCTCTTCGACTTCAACGTCCTAGAAACCAAGTGCGGATCTACTAAAAAAAAGAAAAGAGAATAAGAAAGAGAATACAAGTCTAATGATATCTCAAGCTTAGGGGAATTGGTATGGAGATCGCTTGGACGTTGTCTAGGGGTATGAAATAGACTTAAGTTATTGGTAGGATTGCATGGCTCGTGAATTTCGGTTGATAGAAGTCTGAACTAGGTACGCTTAGGCTTACGTTCATGTGATGCGTTGTTTTGCGTAATGATTAATCCTTCGAAGTTTTCGTGCTAGTGTCCATTGTTGTTTAGCTCCTCTTGTACTCGACTCTAGGTTTTGCTCGAGGACGAGCAAAGGGTATGTCTGGGGGAGTTTGATAACACGTAGTGTGTGTTAGTTTTAGGCTAGGAATTTATATCATTTTGCATACTTTGCATAGCATGAGTTACGAATCCGACACGAACGTTCTTTGTATACTCCCTTTTTGTTGATTTTCAGGTTTCAAGGCGACAAGGCCTATTCGAGCTTTAGAATGTCGATTCTTGGATTCAAACGCGTATAATGGGAGCTACAAGCCATTCGGAGAAACTTTAGGCTACGGAATCAAACGGAACACCGAAGCATCGAGCGAAAGGAACGAAAACAAGAAGATAACTCAGCCCGCTCGGGCTCGGAAGAGGCCCCGCGCGGGCTTCAACTCCAGCAAAGTTTGCATGACTCGAGGAGGCTTGGAACACGCCTGGATTGGATTAAGAACACAACCCCGTGTGGGGTGACTATGTTGCCCGTGCGGGCTGCACATTGACCAGCAAAGTTTGCCCAGGTCGGGCTGATGAGGAGCCCGGCTGGAGGAGAACACTCACCCCGCATGGGTAGAGCATGAGCCCGCGCGGACCACCTTTCTCTTAACTACATGTTTTGAATTTAAACCCGAATTAGAAAGAGAGGGGCGATCTAGAGAAAGTAGGACGACGCATAGGCATGGAGAGGGACTGAAAAACACAAGGAAAAACTCGGGAGAAGCTGGAGAAGAAGAGAAACAACAATCCGGACTTCGGTATCAGGATAGGAAAGATCGAGGAATCTTATTTCTTACTCTTTATCATGTCTAGGATTTATTTCTCTAGTTTTACAGTAGATTCCATGAGTGACTAAGCCTCTAGCTATGGGTTATTATTGCCGGATTTGTAATGGATACTTGAAATTATTCGTTAATGCTTAGACTTATCGAAGTTTTCTTGAAATTCGATTTTACATTTAACATCGTAAATATCCTATACTTGTGTTGACCGCTCAGTAATTTAGGAATTCGTGTTTAGCTGGAAGGTTAGATTATGAATCCGGAACAGTTGATGGTAGGTTAAGCTTGATTAATGAGAATATGACCGGTCGGTTAATCGACTTAGGAATTAGGATGTGCGCTTAACGCTACCGTAATCACGAGTTAATCACTGCTGGAAGGTAGGATTGCACATTGTTATAGTTAGGAGGTTTAGGCTCGGTCAAGTTCGTCACTGCTAGGGTTGAATAGTTGGTTGCTTCATGCTTTTCTCATGCAAATTGGAGCCAATATTTACGAGCATGAATTCCCCGTTATCAAGATAATTCGATAGGTCCATGATCTTTTGTTAGTTGCATTCTTGCAAATCCCGGTAACCCGAAACCCATAGTGTTATTAATTATCAAGTTTTTTACGTCACCTCATCGCTTTCATTATCCATTTTAGTATTTTAGAAATCTGTCCCACATCACCATCAATTCAACCCGTCTTAGTTTAGTCATATTCTTAGCTTAGGTTGCATTAGTCCCCAGAGTTCGACCCTTGTATTACATCGATCCGTACTCTTGCGGTAAGTGGATATTAAGCATATTTATTGCTTGATGTTTAGCACATCAACGATTATACCACATACGTCCATATTGCTTCAACCCATATAAAGATCGTTGCATTTTGATTGCACATATTTATTTAGGCTTTGAGTTTGATGTTTCCTGCATTCTTCATCCTTGAGCGATTTTTATGTATATATCATTATCCAAAGATCCATATAGAAATGTCGTAACCACATATATAAGATACATATCAAAATTTTTGGATGTAGCTAAACTCATCAAGTATCTAAATGTGATTGGATCAATAACAAGGGAATATGTTTCCTCATAATCAATTCCAAGTCTCTGAGAAAACCCTTGTGCAACAAGACGTGCCTTATATCTTGTGACCTCATCATTTTCATTTCTCTTTCGCACAAAAACTCCATTTGCATCCAACCGGTTTAACACCATTAGGACTTTGAACGATGAGTCCAAATATTTTTCTTTTATTCATTGAGTCTAATTCTATTTACATGGCTTCTTTCCATTTTATCCAATCATGTCTCTTTTAACATTCTAACACTAACATTGGTTCTGGATCTTCTTATTATTTTCAATTTTCTTTGATATAGAGAATTGGAATATTCCATAATTATCATTTATTTCATCTATTCTTATGATTTTTTCATCATAAATATGGTTAATGGAAATCTCATTATTCTCTATATGCTCATGATTATTTTCATCACTTTTATTATGAAGATCATCTTCCTAATTTGTTTCTTTTGGAATGTTCTCTATGATTTGAGAACTAATATCTATATCAAACTTATTTATTTTTCGAGGATTTTTATCTTTAGAACCAAGTGGTCTTCCACGCTTTAACCGTGTTGTAGACTCATTTGAAATTTTTTCCACATGAACTTTTGGTATTTCTGTACAAGCAGTTGCATTTGCATCGATATATATGATTTTTGTAACCCGTGTTGTATCATTGAATCCATATGAAAGTTGATTTGCAATATTTGCAAATGTATGATCTTTTGCTCTTCCATATTTCACTTTTTGTAGGAGGATCAAGATATAACAATGATTGTGTTTTCCATGTTAAATCTTGTGAGTCTTGTTTTATTCCTCCTCCTAACGCGAAGAATTCATTCACATTATAATGACAATCAGCAAAACAAGCTTTTAACATATTACCCGTTTGTGGTTTAACTTATCGAATAATAAATGGTGAATTATATTCAACATAAATTCTCAATCTTCTTTGTGGACCCATTTTTGTCTATTGCAGAGGAGCAATCAGAACATATACCGTACAACCAAATACTTGAAGATGAGATATATTTGGTTACTGAACATTTGCTAATTGCAATGGGGAATACTTATGATAAGCACTTGGTCTTATTTGAATTAGTGTTCCAGCATGTAAAATGACATTTCCCCAAGAAAAAACTGAGAGCTTTCTTCTCATCAGTAATGGTCGAGCAATGAGTTAGAGACGTTTAATTAACGACTCATAGCTCTATTCTGGAGATTATTTTGAACATTGTATAATGATATTCATCCACAGATTTGTAATCCTAGATTCTCAAATTAAGCCAGCCATTCTTTGCCTTTGGGAGGATCACATAATTTTGGTCACTACAAGAAAAATATGGGGTTTTCAACGAACGGATCAACGGATCCGTCCGTTAATGACAATTTCCAACGAACTCCAATGGATGTCGTATAATGATCAATGGGCTACTATCTGTTACAATCCGTTGCGATTGGCAACGGACTTGCAACGAAAAAAATCCGTAGCAGATATTCGTGGAACGGTCGTTGGAAACCCCAAAAAAACTGGCCAACGGATGTCCGTTGACAATAGCAATGGATGTCCATTGAAGTTGTAACTTTCGAGGTTTCCGTTGTAATATTTCAACGGACATCTGTTGCACATTTCAATGATCATCCATTGAGATTCCTAATGGATGTTCGTTGAATAAAACACTATTTAATGATCGAAATACGACTTTACCTCCAAGCTATCCATAAATAAATATATTTTCAAAAAAAATATCACCTTCTTCAAATAGAGATATATATAGATCAAGAGAGCGGATGTATAGAAGAAAAGATCCCGAAACCGAGAAAATTACTCAAGAATTCTTACACGGATTGGAGCAATTCATGAGTTTTGCATCGATTCAACCGTTGTGTCAAGAACGTGGGACAATGTTATGTCCCTGCAAAAGATGCAACAGTATTAAGTATCGAAGTTAAGAAATTGTTTGCAAACATCTTTACAAGGTGGGTTTCGTAGAGAATTATGAAATTTGATTATTTTACAGTGAAAATTATGGCGTTAGAGATATTTTGCAAGAAGCACACGAAATAGAAAGAGATGAAGAAGTTGTTTGTGAAGTATCGATGACCAATCCATATGTGGAAATGGTGTCAGATGCTTTTCCTGGTCTTGTTCATAAACAACCGCACGAAGAGATGTCGAACATGTAGGCACGCTGATTTTTCAACCAATTGGATTCGGCGAAACAACCTATATATGAAGGTTGTCATGAAGGTCAGTCTCGTTTATCTTTGTCATCAAGATTGATGAGTATAAAAACAAACTACAATGTTGCTGAAAATTTCATGGATTCATTTTGCAAAACCATGCGTGAATATTTACAGGAACATAATCAAGCCCCAGAGACATACTACGAATCAAAGAATGTTTTTTGAAGATTTGGAAATGCCACATGAGAAATTGATGTTTGTAGAAACAGTTGCATGTTATTTTAGGGAAATGATAAAGACATGTTCGAATATTTCTCGAGTTTGCGTATGAGACGAGAAATCTTTATCATTGCCTGTACACCGATGGTTTTAGTCCATATGGAAAATTTGGAAGTCGATATTCTTTGTGGCCGGTGATTTTGTCTCCTTATAATTTGCCTCCTTATATGTGTTTGAAAAGAGAAGTAATGTTTTTGACGTTGCTGAATCCAGGACCGGAACATCCGACAAAAAGTTTTGATGTCTTTTTGCAGCCATTGATTTATGAATTAAGATATTTGTAAAACGATGGAATTCTTGCTTATGACATGAGTACAAATCAAAATTTCACATTGAAAGCGGTCTTGTTGTGTACAATTAGCGACATTCCTGGCTATGGAATGTTATCTATATGGAGTACGCACGGGGGATTGGCATGTCCCTATTTTATGGAGGACACATATTCATTTCGACTAGTACACAGGAAAAACCCATGTTAGTGTGTTGATATTGTTGATATTGTTTGCTCGAGGATGATCAGGTTGAAAAGTAATGATTGCCACATTTTCATGCAGCGACTCATTCCAATTGCATATATCGAGCTCTTACCACGAAATGTTCACGATGTGCTATGCAGAATTAGCATATTTTTCAGAGATATATGCTCAAGAAATTTAAAAAGGGATGACTTGGAATTAATGAAAACAATATCTCTAAAGTATTATGCTCATTGGAAAAGTTTTTCTACCTTCCTTCCTCAATGCCATGGAACATTTGCCAATACATTTACCAGATGAGGCAATACTCGATGGATCAGTTCAAATTCAGATGGATGCATCCTTTCGAAAGGTTTTTCTTTCATCTAAAGAAAAAAGCAAAGAACAAAGAAGCGGTTGAAGGATCTATTGTTAAACAATATATGTTCGAAGAAATCGCATATTTCAGCACATTTTATTTCGAGTCGCATATTCCGACGAAACAAAGACGCTCAACGGAAGATCACACAAACTATCTATATCAATATAATCTGCAGTTTGGCACGATTCCTGAGATATTTACACCGGTTGGACGTACAAGAGGTAAATCCGAAGAATATTGACTAACACCAGAAGAGTATAATCACATCCACACATATATTACTAAATTTTCAAGAGCTATTACCTTTCGAAAGGTACAAAACAATGAAAATCGATCTTATAAATGCAAATATATATATATATATTTCAAAATATATTTGTTAACGTTCTTTCATTACAAGATATTTGATGAATAAATAATGGGTACATATCCTCATCTAAATGCAAATGAAGTCACGGAAATGAAATTTCAACATTATGGGTCGTGGTTGAGAGATTACGTAAGTAAACATATATTCGTACGTTATATATATATATATATAATCTTATTATGTTATAAAATTTCTTTTTTATGTTATATAGGTCAAATCTTCTCATGAGGGACATCCTATATGGTTAAAAGATTTGGCTAATGGTTCTGCACGAAATGTTATGTGTTGGCCAATTTTGTTTACTCCTGGATACATATTCCACACGTACGAACACAGAAAACAAAGAGGCACATACAATTACGGTGTTTTTGTTAATAGTGAAATACAGGGTGATAATTTCTACGGATTTTCCACCAAATCCTACAAGTGGAATATCTCGATCTCGTTGGATTGAAGGTAATGCTTTTTAAATGTAAGTGGTTCGACCCAACCGTAGGACGTGGTACACGAAAAAATTGATGGGGAGGAATTGATATCAATCTGGCACAACAATATTGTAAGTATGATCGTTCATCACTATAGATCAAGCAAATCAAGTATGTTACGTGCAATATTCAACAACATTGAAACGTCAAAGAGAGGAGTGGTGGGTCGTTGTAAAGATCAAGCCGCGAAGAATCTACCGAAAAAAGAAAAGTGAAATATGTAGTTGAAATATATAAATTTTTCTAACTGTTTAATTTTTTTAACTTAATACATTCACCTTTTAATGGGCATCTGTTGTCAATTGCAATGGAAACCTGTTGAAACGTTACATTCTGAACAACACTTAGAAAACTTTTAAGGTTTTATCTTATCTCAACGAGCATCCATTTGAAAATAGTAATGGATACCCGTTGCGAAACTTCAGCCTGCCAACGGATGGATGTTGGTCGCCGCCAAAGGATACCCGTTGGAAGAGTTTTGACGATGCTAGGATTGCAACGAATACCCGTTGGAAGAGTTTTGACGGGTATCCGTTGTAACTTGCAACGGATGTCATCATGGCTAGCCTACGTCTACAACATTGTTTATGGTTCTCAGCGGGCATCCATTGTAAATGCCAACAGATGCCCATTGGAAAAGGAGACATACCATCGTTTCGACGTCCGTTGCCTTGGGAACAAGCGTTTGCAACGGGCATCTGTTGAAATTTCTAATGGATGCCTACTACGAACCCAACAGTCGCTTCAATTAATTGCGTCTGTTGAGTTGATGTAATTTCCAACAGCATCTGTTGGAAATGCCAATGGATGTCCGTTGGAAATTTCATTATATTATCCATTGAACAGTTCATTTTTCAACAAAATTTCAAAACCAAAATCCTCTGAAACACAAAATCTCTCAAACACTTAAACACTTATAAAAAATACAAGATGAGAAGCTATGTTGGCGGGTTAGACAGGAGCCTTGCCACCACCTCCAACACCACCATATCGGCCTCCTTCACCTATATCGGCACTGCCGATATTTGATGAAGAATATGATATGGTGGACATAGACGCTTTGATCGATAGTTTCAACGAGCATCCTTCTGCCCCGATTATAGATAAGATTTTTATTTAATTATATAACTATAATGTTGCAGATGCAGAGAATGGGAGGAGAACCGACTCTTCTTGAGCTGGTTGTAGAAACCCATACCAAGAAGAATTCCATCGTCGGGGAAGAGAGCAATGAAGCCGAAATCGTCCACCCTCGGGCAGAACAGACCATCAAAGCTGGGACGGATAAGAGGTTATCGCTGCATTTGGAAAACGAACAAAGTTTGACCTTTGAGGACTCATCTGATCTAGAGAGGTTGCTCTTAAAACCAAGCGTGGAAGAGATTATGTTTACATAATGGATGAATACAAATAGAATGTATGAATATGCGAGAGAATCGACATACGTTCAGTTTCCAACAATGTTCATATGGAACAGTTCTGATAAGTTATGGTCTTTGAGGAAAAAAGGCTTAACACTCGAAAAATAAAATTCAACAATCATTCAGCATCAAGGGAATTTTACTATCTTAGGATGTTACTAAATATTTTCAAAAGGCATACCAGTTATGATGACATTATAATGTCAGGTACAACAACTTTAAAGGCGCATGTGTAGTGAGAGGTTTGCTTGGTGGTGATAACAAATGGCGCTTAGCGATGAATGAGGCTGCTAAATGGGCTATGCCAACACAACTATGTCGATTGTTTGTTATCTTATCGATTTAATGTGAGGTCACCAGACCATTAGATCTTTGCAACAATTTTTGGAAATGCCTTACAGATGATATACCGATTAAGAAAAAGAAGAGTTTTGTTCTCATGGTTTACAATTTTCCGAGACTGAAACCCAATGATACACTTTTATAGAGTTGGAGAATCTTCTAAGTGAAAATAAGAAGTCTTTTTCTGACTAACCTGAAATGCAACACGAGATAAAAGCATATTAGATGAAATCGCAAATGCAATGTTAAGGCAAGAATAAGAATTTTAATGTTAAATTAAAGAAGGATAATTATAGGAAATTAATGGTATCCATTAATTTAGAACAAGTGAGGATTTATTCGGCAATTATTGATTTAGTGGAACATTAAGGAGGTCAATGTTTTTTCGTTTATGGATTGGGCGAAACAAGAAATAAATTCTTGTATAGAACGCTTATTTTGAATATCAGATCGGAAGGAAAAATTTTGATACCAATTGAATTCTCTTGCTTAGCAACACTACTTCTCCTAAGGGGCAGAACTATGCATTCACACTTCAAAATTTCGCCTAATGTGCATGAAGGATCAAAATTGATATTAACAAGGAAATATGCTAGTATATTTACCGAGAAAAGCAGATTTAATTATATAGGATGATGCGCTGAAATAAACACACATGTGAAGCACTTTATCAAGATTTGAAAGATATTATATCTATGGGCGATATAAAAACAACCAAAAGACCTTTTGGCGGGAAAAGATTTATCCTTGGTGGTGATTTTTTGACAAATTTTACTTGTAAATTGAGGTGGTATAACAAACACTGTGCTAGTATCCATTAGTCGTTCTCACCTATGACAATAATGTTAGATCTACACATTAACGCACAATATGCATCTCTAACAACAAGAATCTGAGTTCCTGAAATTGCTATTTGATGTTAGGAATGGCATGACAAGGAACATTAAAGAAGACAAGTACAATGAGGGCACTAAGATCTTCATCAGTAACAAATTACTTCTGAAATTCACACACGATCCATTGTAGACACTTGCGAATGCTACATATTTGCAATTCACTGAATTGTACAAGAATCATGCATACCTTGGAAAAAGGGAAATTTTAACTCCATAAAATGAAAATGTTGATAAGATCAACGAATTTCTCTTATCGTAGGCTCACGGGAATATGATAGAGTACTTTAGTTCAAACCTAATCAGAATTGGCATGCTCTTATTACAGACTAACAGTCATTTTACCCTATCGAGTAGCTCAACTTTCTTGAGTTTTCAGGTTTGCCAAAACATAACGTTTGTTTAAAATTGGATTCCCATTTAATACTACTCCGAAATATCAACCAGAAAGAAGGCTTTTGTAATGGGATACGATTAGTTATCACGAATTTAGCAACAAGAGTTTTGGAAGCTGAAATTATCACTGGCACACATGTTCGAAACAAGGTGCTTATACGAAAAATTATTATATCGCCAAATGATTCAGGATTTACACTACAATGAAGATAATTTCTAGTGATATTATGCTATGCAGTGACGATAAATAAAAGTCAAGGGTAAAGTTTAAAACATATTGAGTTGTATCTACCGAAAAATGGTTTTAACCACGGTCAATTGTATGTTACACTATCAAGGGTGATATGATCCCGGAGGACGCCGAAGACGCGACCAACAACGCAGAAGAGGACGCTACCTGCAGCGCGGAAGAAGAAGAAGTCTTTGCGAACCGAGATGCCGAGAGCGCGACCCGAGATGCCATCAGCGCGGCCCGAGACGCCATCAGTGCTACCCGAGATGCGACCGTCACTAGCGCGACCCGAGGCGCGACCAGGTCAAAATACATAGGTCCCGTAACCCGAGCCAGAGCTATTGAGGAAGAAGCCTTGATCCTACCCGCTGGTCCCGTGACCCGAGCCAAGGATACCATTATCGGGATTCTCACGACCGTCCACACGCATGAGGAGTATTCAAGTTCACGTGAAGTCACGAGCCTAAAGAACGTCATTCAAGCCGAAGCTCAACCCGCAACGGTTATTAATTAGGTTAAGTTTCTCACGTGTACTCTTTTCCCTTCGTCAGTTTTATCCCACGGGGTTTTCCGACGACGGGTTTTTAACGAGACCGCGAGTCACTTATTCCCGCGACCTAATTAATGACCCGAGACCCAAGGATTACGCATTCCCATATGCACGACCAACAAGAATATCTTCTTGTTTTATATTATCTACGCATTAATAAGAAGCCTTGCATGTAGTTTACACATTTAATGCTTATTTAATTCTTGCATGGCCTTGGAATACTCTAAATCTGGCCGGCCACCCTCCTTCGTAGAACATCCAATCTTTCATCAAATTTTAATCAAAAATTTTGAAGTTTTCTCTTTGAATTCTTGTGAATTCTCGGATTGTTGGTGCGTCATATCCAGCAAACCTCGTTGGTGTGTAATATCCAACGGTTGTTCGTCCTTCGTTGGTGTGTAATATCCATCGGAGACGAACCGATGAATCGAGAGCCTTCCGCAACTCTCGTGTGACCACTCGCCCCACACACCATTGTGCGATCCGTTGCAGCAAGGCATATCCCTTCCCTAACCTAGTCTAGAGCCAGTCGGGATCGCGTGAAAGGGTCACTTCAGTCGACAGATTGAAGACTGCAGAAGACAATCTCTCGTTACAAATGTTATTTATGAAAGAATCTTTATTGGCCTTGTAACGCTCCCATTACGGAACAACCTCGGGACTAGGAGTGTCTACCATCACCTCCAAGAGGTGACTACACGTGTCATCACTCAAACACAATTAAAAAATAAAATAAATACTTTTATTTCAAATTGAGAATGGTTTGAACCATATTTTGAAAAAAACAATATAAAATCATAATAAAATGAATATGAAATGTATAATAAAGTTTATCGAGAGCTCATGCATGCCTCTCCGATTATTCCATTGTAATTTCTGATACTATTGCTCAACCTCTTTGATCTTTTCCTTGCTATAACCTACCCATCCATGAAAGCTCACAAAGGAATAAATATGAAGACGTACTCAGTGAGATCAATACATTTACGCACTTTAACCGAGTATTCTCCCATGATCGAATGTGTAACATAAAATAAACATTTGTCACCATATAGACACATAAATAACTCTACCTAACCCGACTAAGTATCCATAGTCTGAGATAAGTACCAGACCAGATTATAATTGACAGAATCCACACGACTCTAGCTCGGGCATACGCTTGCAAAGTCCAAAGGACCCCAGCATACTGAAGATCTCGCAAGGTTACAATGTACCCCAACCATCAATACAATGCACTGCTTTGTCGCTCGAAAGGTTACCACAATCCCAGCACAGTGCGACACCAACCCTGATCCAAGTGTCGCAATACTAACATCGTCGACCCGATAATCCTCACGTAAAAACTCTCAGTGTCACACTCTACTTAACTCGATTGAGTATCCTAAGTCTAAGAATAGTACAAAACTTGATCATAACACGCAGATTCCACACGACTCTAGCTCAGGTATACGCTCGCAAAGTGCAAAGGATCCCAGCACATTGAAGATCTTGTAAGGTCACAACGTATCCAAGCCATTAGTACAATACAACTCTTCGTCGCTCGATACCGGCAGATCCACTCATCTGACAAATTCTACACTCTATCGCTCGAAAGGTTATTATAACCCCAATACAGTATGACGTCGACACATCCAATGATCTGATTAACTCGATGCTCCATTGCTCGAAAAGTTACCACAAACCTAATACGGTACGACGCTTGCCTTGATCCAAATGTCGCAATATTAATGTTGTTGACCCAATACTCCTCACGTGAGAACTTTCATCGACACGCTATCACATGACTTCTTTGAAGGTTCGAGTGTGAAATCACTCGATCGAGCACACTAGACAAGATGTTCACTCGACCATATCATCGAATCCAGGATTTCCAAATTCTCTGATCTTGACACCTGGTCGAATGTCAATTTTCCAGATCATATCGAACAACTTTAATTTCACCAAAACCAACTGATGAGTTCCTCGCTAAATTGATTCTCTAGAACGTAGGTTTTCAAAGGATAATCGTTGTTGCAGCTGAGCCAAAGAGACTCCTCTACACAAGGCGTGTGGAATGATAGGTCGTACAAGAGTTGCGGAAGACTCTTGATATACCAAATATCGTCTTCGTTGGATATGACACACCAAGAAGATCAAACTTTGTTTGCTGGATACTACACACCAACAAGAGATTTCCCAAAGAGAAAAGTTTGAATTTCAAAAATGGAAGATTGGTTGTTACAAGGGGGACACATAAAAAGAGAAGAAGCCATGCAAGACTTCAATGCCGCAATTAATGTTCAGCATGCATGCAAGCAATGCAAGACTTGTTGTTTAAATGAAAAGAAATTTAAAATAAAAATAAATGTAACGGTAATGTGCTTTGATACAATAGGCGTATGAAGACTCGGATCAACAATTAGGAAGACGTAAGTGATTCCGTGGACTCATTAACAACCCGTCGGTGGAAAACCACGTGGGACAAAACCAACGGTGGAAAAAAAGCACACACAAAACACTTACTCTAATTGTTGATCATTGTAAGATGATCTTCGGTCTGAAGTACGACTCGGATGTTGAAGTTTTTTTGTGGAGTCGAGCACTCGTCATGAACCCGCATGGCTGCAAGTAGTCCTCCGATGGCATCCTTGAGCTTTCTAGCCTTAGCACGGGTCACGGGACCTTCTTGTATAGTTAGGGCGTCCTCTTCATGTCCGGCATCCTTGAGCTTCCTAGCCTTAGCACGGGTCACGGGACCTTCTTGTATAGTTAAGGTGTTCTCTTCATGCTCGGATTTCTCGATGATGTACATGCTCATATCACCAACTCAGATATATACCATCAATCATCATTTGACAATTTTAGGCTTCGAGTCATTCTTTACTTATATCCTCCCAATCTTCATTATGAATTTTCTAAAATTTTTATTGTATTCATCCATCAATTTAAACGTAAGAATTTCTCTATAATCAATCACAAAACCATATTTTCATGGAGAAGAATAATCACTTTAATTTTCCACGATAACTTGATGATTCGTGACGATGTGACCAACAACAACACGAATCGGATGTTCTCATATTATAGATCCATTCAGATAATCAATATCCATAATATAAATCTTCAATTTGAAAAAGTAATCACAAAAAAGAAATATTTAGAGATTTACCATAATCTCGATTAAAATTTACCCATGAAGAAAAAGATGAAAATTTGATGGATCCTTTACCAATTTCCTCTCCTTCTCTCCGCCGCACCCTACCCTCTCTTCTATTTTTTTCTTCTTTTACTTAATTAACCTACCATAAATAAATAAATACATAAATATAATCTTTGGATTTGTGCCTCGCAATTCTCTTCCACTATAACTGAATTCGTCCTCGAATTCAACGTCTAATTATTCCGGTGAGGTTTGCATTCAATGCATAGAAGAACTATGTTACTCATCTTCCAATAACTCAGGATACTCTCGCATCATATGCTCTTCTAATTACCATGTTGCTCCTTCCATACCATGATATTCCCATACGATCTTTGTCATTGTATTTTGCATACGTTATAACTGTTTCATTTGTTAGACCAATGAGTGTTCTTTAAATGTCAAGTCCGTTTTAACAGTTGTTTGTGATTCTGTGAGTATTTCATCTGGTACTGATAAACACTTACAAAACAGTGATACATGAAACACATCATGTATGCCCTCTATAGATAAAGGAAGCTCCTCTGGCCCCGTGAACCATGGTGATAGCTTGTTCACATTTCCCAACTGATCTACGTCGCCTTGCTTGAACCCACAAATATACCATATCTCTTATGTTAAACTCGATGTTCTTTCTTTTTAGATCAGTATAACTCTTCTAATGATCTTGAGTCACCTTTATTTTTATTTTAACAATTCTTTACTTTTTTCTATAATATCCTCGACAATCTCCACTCCGAAGATAGATCTCTCCCCCACCTCAGTCCAGCACAAAGGGGTACGATGGTCGCATCCCAATGCTAGCATGATAACTATTATTGTATGCAACTCAACAAGCGGTAAATAATTCATCCAACTACTACTTCAATCCAACGTGTATGCTCGTAATAGGTCCTCAAGCATCCTTAGAGTTCTCTTCAATTTTTCGTCTGTCAGTGGATGATACGCGATGCTCATACGCACTTTGATTCCTTCCTCTTTTTTATATACCTGCCAAAGACGTGAGATGAATCTTCCATCTCGATCTAACACGATACTTAGGAAAAAAACCCATGTAATTTCACAATTTACGCGATATAGATCCTCGTTAGCTGATTCACATCAAAAGTCTTCATTATCAAAATAAAATGAGACAATTTAGTTAGTCGATTTACAATCACCCAAATGGCATCCTTACCACTTTGCTTTCTTGGAAAACCCACCACGAAATCCATGGTAAAATGGTCTCACTTCCTTTCGGGAATTGGTAGACTTTGCAATTTGCCGCTTGATACTTCTTGCTTCAATTTGATTAATGAACATGTTGGACATTTTGCTATCCATCGAGTGATGTCTTTCTTCATCTTTAGCCATCGATAAAGTTGACGAACATTCCAATACAGTTTTGTCAACTCTTGATTAGATTGGCGAGCTTTGCTTAAAATCTAATATCTAATTCTTATATCTTTTGGCACACATGCTCTTTACCATTTATCATTATCCCACCATCTTCCATGACCTGGTACAACATGTACCTTGGTTCGTACTGATTATGTTGAACCTTCTATCACCCATCATCAGACAATTGTGTTATTAAAATTCTATTTAGTAGATCTACACGGTTTATTGCTTACAACTCCACACTCTTTGACTCATTTTGCTCTATCTCTTGTCTTAAAGCACTTATCTGACTAATCAAATCATTGACTTGTTGCATTGAAGTATCTCAACTATCTTTTGTCTTAAGGTACCTAAAACAATATTTTTTTTCTAGATGTTATACGATGTCTATCTAGTAGTCTGAAACAAACTCAATCCACCTTCTTTGATGCATTGTCTAGCATGTTCACTTCCACGATGATAGCATGAGCACCTCGAATAACTACGATTCAAAATTCTAAATCACTATTTTTTATCATGTCTTCTTCAAACCTCTGAGCTAACTTGTTTTTCCTTTTTGCATTTGAAAACTTTAAGATGTCCTCCTCAATGGGTCCTTTATGTACTAAGTGAGCTTCTAGAGTATCTCGGACAATGTTTCATACCTGATCATTTCAATATTTCATCTGAATTTTGGATACATTCCTTACCAACATGTGTTGACCATGCATAAATGTAGGAATACCAACTCCATCGCTTCACACACAGTGTGCGATACATGTTTCAGCTCAAAAGGTTATTTGAACTTAACCCAAGGAAATCAATGCTCTAGACATTCCTTTGGATTTCATCTCACAAGCAAATCCCTTTACCCACCAAAAAGCAGAACAAAATATTGAACTTAATCTCTCTAATCAATATCTTGATAATTGAAAGTTCCTTCCTAGTTGAATCATTTATTCATCTCCCTTATGGAAGATTTCATACATTCACATTATATGTTAGTATTAAATCTAGTCATGTGATTCATGGCATAGAATTAAGCCAATATCTCTTCTTCCCTGATTCATTAGATTAGATGGTAGCAGTATCTTAAATGGTGATAATAGTATCCTCAAATTCTTTTCTCGATCATTTTGTTCACCTTCTATTAGTAACTCTTTTAAGATTTCCCTTATGACGCCTCTTCACATCCCGCTCTCTGACCTTCATAATAACCTATGAGTCTTTATCCACTCTATGAAAAGAGTCACTAACCATTCTCCTGGATAAAAATGTTTAGCCATTTAGCTTTCCACGACTTAGAAATCTAACTTGACACTTCAAGTCGTACGTGTTACGGTCTCGTTACTTTATTATAACATTTCGTATAACACTTTGAAATCCTATGAAAACGATAAAATACAAAGAAAAATGATAATCAGAGCTCTGATACCAATTTGTAACACCCTCATCTGAGAACAGCTTCGGAATTAGGAGTGTCCACCATCATCTCCAAGAGGTAGTTACACGTGTCATCGCTCAAACACAATTACAAAATAAATTAAATACTTTTATTTCAAATTGAGAATGGATCGAACCCAATAGATAAAGAAAACATATAAAATCATAATAAAAATAAATACGAAATGTATAATAAAGTTTATCGAGACCTCATGCATGCCTCTCCCGTCAGTCCATCGTAACCTATGATACTACTACTCAACCTATTTGATCTTCTTTTTTGCTATAACTTGTCCATCCACGACAGCCCACAAAGGGGTGAGTACGAAGACGTACTTAGTGAGATTAATACATGCACGCACTTCGTACCACATATTCTCCCACGCTCGAATGTATAACATAAAATAAACATTTGGCACACTATACACATATAAATAACTCTACCCAACCCGATTGAGTATCCACAGTTTAAGACTATTACAATACAACACTCTGTCGCTCGAAAGTTTACCATAACCCCAGCACGGTACGACGCCGGCCCTGATCCAAGTGTCTCAATACTAACGTCGTCGACCCGATACTCCTCACATAAAAAATCTCACCAACACACTCTACCCAACTCGATTGAATATTCTATGTCTAAGACAAGTACAACAATGGATCATAACACACAGAGTTCACATGATTCTAGCTCGAGCATATGCTCACAAAGTTTATAGGATCCTAGCACACCGAAGATCTTGCAAGGTCACAACGTACCTCAGCCATCAGTACAATATAGCGCATTGTCGCTTGAAACGTTACCACAACCCTAATGCGATACGACGCTGGTAGATCTACTGATCTGACTAAATCAACGCTCTGACGCTCAAAGGTTCCCACAACCTTAGCACAGTATGACGTCGACAAATCCATTGATGTGACTAACTCGACCATCCGTCGTTGGAAAGGTTACCACAACCCCAACACGGTATAATGGCGGCTCTGGTCCAAGTGTCGCAATACTAACATCGTCGACCCGATACTTCTCACGTGACAACTCTCACCGACACGCTCGCACACGCCTTGTTCTGAAGGTTCGAGTGTGAAATCACTCGATCGAGCACACTAGACAAGATGTTCACACGACTCTATCACCAAACCCAGAATATCCATATTCTCTCATCTCGAAACCTGGTCGAACGTCTATTTTCCAGATCATATCCAACCACTTTAGTTTCACCAAAACCAACTCATATATATGTCATCAATCATTATTCGACAATTTTAGGCTTGGGTCCATTCTTCACTTATATCCTCCTAATTCCTCACTATGAATCTTCTAAAATTTCTACTTCAATCATACATCAATTTAAACGTAACAATTTCTCCATAATCAACCACAAAACCAAATTTTCATGGAGAAAAATCATCATCTTAATTTTCCACGATAACTTGGCGATTCGTGAAGATGTTACCAACACCAACACGAATCACATTTTCCCCTATTATAGATTCATTCAATTAATCAATATCCAAAATATAAATCTTTAATTTGAAGAAATGATAAAAAAATATATATATAGAGATTTACCATAATCTCAATTAGAATTCACCCACGAAGAATGTGATGAAAAATTGATGGATCATTCTTCAATTTCTCTTCCTCTTTCTCTTTTCTCTTATTCTTTCTTCTTTTCGTTTTTTTTTCTTCTTCTTCTCCCCTCTCCTTATCTCCGCCACACTTTGCCTTCTCTTATGTTTTCTTCTTTTTCTTTATTAACCCTATCACACACACACATATATATATATATATATAATTTTTTGGCATCGACCTCACGGGTCTACCATAGACATCATGCAAATATCATAATAACTGTCTAATTAGTACTTTATACTCATGATTATAATACAAGCGTGTTATTTATTAATGAGAATTGCTTTTTGCAGAGTGAGACTTCATTACCCATGATCCTTTTAAAAATTCAGTGAGATGAAACAAATCAAATTCAACATTGTCTGTAAGTATATATTTTTAAAGATAAATAAAATAGTATTGCAAATACTACACATTGATTTTTAATAATACATTTCACGTATTACATTTTTCGCAATTTTCCTTCATTATGATTATAATTAAAGCGATTGATTACAATTCCATTAAAAAAAAAATCTCATCTACATTTGGAATAACGATATATTTATAATTTTTAACTTCCGATTATAATTTAAACCTCCCACATATTGCGCAAATTCTTTTCCTAATTAGTTGACAAGTCAAAATGGGAGCCGCTCGAGGAGTAAACATAGACGAAAACTAAACACCTGCTGACAGTAAATTATCATCACGCGTAACAAACCAAGCTAATCAGAAGAGAAAGAAGCCTTGAGAAGCAAACATAAACAAAGATTACAGAGACATTAACATTAAGCGGAATGAATTCAAACATATATGCGTTAATCACAGGAAAGTCAAAGCCAAACATAAGAAAAAAAGTTGTACCTAAAACTCGCTTGACAGTAATCGAGTGATCAATGAACGTATAGCATCTAATCAAATTACTCGATGATTAGTCGACGTTTTAGATGTTTTATGTTTTTAAATTTTTAGTATAAAATAATTTTTTATAATTTTTTAAGATTTAGGATGTAAAAATAACAAATATATTAGTTTTAAATCGATTTGAGTTTTATATTTCTTATAAATGTTAAAATGATATTGTTTTGAAAAAACAAATTCGCATTCACTAGTCAGTCATGGTCGTCGACCATCCAGCATCTTTACGGAACTAGACGGGAACTTTTAGAGCACTTATCAAGACCAACTACTTCGGCTACGTATCCGTGTTGGATGTCTATTTCACATGTCATCAAAGATTATTGATAAGTAATACTATTAAATTTATTAATTGAAATTTATAAATACTCTTTTATTTATCCTAATATTTTAATTTATTTATTTCAACAAGAATAATATTGAAAACCCCAATATCTTAATCTCGTATATAATCGGTGGAAAGATATACTATGGACTGACTGAAGTCATTTATCACGAGACATAATAACAATTGGCTCGTCTATCTACCCTCCAACAAGTGCCCTTCGAATTTCATATTTTTGGGGATGCGCTTGCGGAACATTGGTCAATTACATGATTTTTTATGTGGAGCGACACATTGAAGAGAAATCAAAAGACTCATGTTGTACCAGATCCTTTACCATTAACGCATACATTCATGAAAGTCTTCTATGACTTGGTAAGTTATTTATAGTTGCAATATTTGAAAATTTCATTATTTTTTCAATCTAATAATGTTTTTTACGTTTTTTTAATAGTAACAAGAATACAGGCGACCTCCGAGTCTAGTGTAGCTTATTCAGAAGACTGACCAAAAAACAAGACGGAACATAGATCTACTAAAAAGCTAAAAAAAGTAGTTGAGGAGGTCGAAAACAAAAAAAGATAAAATTCGAATTATAAATGTCACAGATTTGAAATTTGTATATTATTCTAATTTATTTTTCTTCAAATAGTGAGAAGAGTTAATGTAATCATAGGAGGGATCGTTGATTCAAAGTGATAGGGCCAGAGATCACTCAGGTTATGCTTGACGAGCTCTACATGAATATAATTATCCAAATAAAGAAAATTTGATTAATTTTGCTCTTGTTTGATAAAAGAAAATTATTGTTTTCCTTTTGCAGTTTGTCCATCCAAAGCGATGGAAATGTATATTTAGTTTAGACCTGTTGGATTTCCAAATCATCGAGACTTCGAGCCATGGGTACGCACGAGTTCCAGAGCCTCGTGCGATGAGTGGATGATCTCAGAACATTGATGAAAGCGCAACACGACCACCTCACCGTACATCAGGAGAAGATAGCTGGATCTCAAATCAGTTGTAGAGCTCGTTCGTCGATCGATGCTATGTCTTGGCTAATCCGCTTCTACACACATTCCTAGACTCGCTCCTGAATCTTCATTTTTCTCGTCTCCTCGAATATATATTTTAATATTAGAATAATCTTAAATGATAATTAAATTATGTATTTTTAATGCCAATGCAAACAACATTGAACTAGCATCGAGAATATCTACACGGATTAGCACCTAAACAACGTAGCCCTTTTTAACGCATGGCAATGTAATGGTGTCACAATTTGTAATGCTAATAACTCGTGTTCACATTGCATTAAAATTAGTAATGTGAACCGTAGTTAACTCCATCGATAAATTTTCCAATGCAAATTTCAATCTTGTCTATGTTACCATTTTTTACGCTTTTGCGTTGCAACCGCGATAGGTTGTTCGACGCAAAATTCACATTACATTAGTGTTAGAAATGTGAATTTTCAATGCAAAATCAATTTTTTGCAACACCATTTTGTATTGGTTTTTTCATGTTTTTTGTAGTGAAACGGAGAACGACATTCAACGTTCCAGAGACATCAATAGAATAGTCACATCCAAAGGTATAGAATTTGTATACAGAAAGACAGGTGAGGAGAGAGTATGAGATGAGGTGAGGTAAGAGTATAAGGCGAGGTGAAGTAAAACGAGACTAAGAGAGCATGGCGACTGCAAGCAAGACTGCAATAGCGATACGGTGATCAAAATGGAAGGATACGTCGTGATGACATATATTGGTGAATGGAGAGGAGAAAGACACGAAGGAACAACAATGAATGTTGAACTTTATAAGGACTTTTTAAGTTAAAAGTATAATTTTATCGTTTTTCGGATAGATATTTAGTTGTATATTAAACTCAAATCCGAATCCATAGAAATCTTAATTTTAAAACTTAAACTTCAATTTTGAGATAAATTCGAATTGAATTTTGATAATACAGTCATGTGGATAATTTTCGAAACTCATTAACAATTATTAGTTGAACAAACCCATCTAAACAGTTACTTTTGACGGTCTTCATCATGGTCTAATTTGTATCAATTCATATTTTTAGAAAATAGTTAATAAGTAGTTTTTTTTGTATAAAAGTGAAAATACTACAAAATCATCCATCTGGCGGAATATCAGATATACCCTCGTAGGGTTAAAACGCTTCAAAAATACCCTTCCCTAAAATAATTATTTAATCAGAAAAAAAAACTGGAGAAAAGACAAATTTACCCTTAATTTTCGAGAAAAAACCCGCATTCTGGGAGAGTAAAAGCCAAGAAAGAACAAGTGATTTCGAACTTGAGATGGATCGATTCGAAGTTGGCAAGAAGGAAATGGCTAGAATCAGCAGCGGTGGAGAAGAGAGCACGAGTCAATCTTCAATGGCGTCAATAAGTGTAAGTAGATCGATTTCTAGGGTTTTGGAGGATGTCGAGTCCCAAAATGGTTTATTGATTTGAAATGGGTGTGAGTGTCAATGAGTCGGTTGAGTCTCAGTGAGTCGATTTGGGTCGCAATGGCCGCTTGAGCGTCGCAGGGAGTCTAAGGGTCGTTTGAGTCGGTTGTCTCAGTGAGTCGGTTTGGGTCGCGATGGTCGGTTGAGCGTCGATTTCTAGGGTTTGCAGGATGTCGAGTCCCATAATGGTTTATTGATTTGAAATGGGTGTGAGTGTC
>CM071876.1:11241654-11288258 GCA_036759665.1 Gynandropsis gynandra
CAATAACACAGTCATCATAATCTACAACACCTCGATCCTCACCTTCTTTAGCAATGCTTCCAAAAGCAGGAATTAGAGGCTCAATTTCCCTCTCAAAAGCAGGAATTAGAGGCTCAATTTCCCTCTCAATTTCGATTTCACAATTCACACCTGCCGATTCTATCTCCACATACAGCAGTGGTCGAATTCCTCTTATGCGATCGAACATATAACAAATAAGATGCTTGTCATTCATTATATATGTCGGCTTACTATTTTCACAAATATTAGGCAAATAGCTTAACTTCAACTTCGTTTTATTATTATCCACCATCATCTCTGCGCATAACTCATCAATCAGTTGCTGGTATGTCAGACTAACTGGAGGACATAAGAAAAATACTCTCTGGTTTTCCTGAACTCTACCAACCCTTTCAGATTCTCCATTTGAGTTTTTTCCCATTTACCATCATACAAAAAATAAATCAGTGTGATTTTCTCAGCCACCGTATCCATTACACCTGTAACAAAAACATAAAAAAGGGTAAATTCCGTGACCCACAGCGACCGTGCAACCCTTGGACCCCTGCGACCGTTGACCCTTGCGACCCTTTCAACCCTTTGCGACCCTTTCAACCCTTTGCGACCCTTTCAACCCTTTGCGACCCTTTCAACCCTTTGCGACCCCTTTCCCCTGCGACCCCTTTACCTCTGCGACCCTTGGACCCCTGTGACCGTTGCGACCCTTGGACCCATGCGACCGTTGCGACCCTTGGACCCCTGCGACCCTTTACCTCTGTGACCCTTGGACCCTACGACCCCTTTACCTCTGCGACCATTTGAACCATTTGCGACCCCTTTACCATGCGACCCTTGGATCCATGCGACCCTTTGAACCCTTTCCCATCCGATCCTTGGACTCCACCGACCCTTTGACCTTTTGCAACCCCTTTACCCTTGGACCCCTGCGACGACTTTTGATCCCTTTGGCCCCTCGATGAGACTCTGTGAGCCAGTGCGACTGTACGACTCTATGACCCACTCTGTCACCTTTGACATTGCAATAAATATGACTCGTTTAGACTCGTTTTCAATAATTGCAATAAACACAAGATAAACACGAAAACTCACTATACATACCTGGTTTTTCTGCGGAACGTGTTTAATTGCAAGCTTCTTTGTTGACAACAAATGATTTCAACCTATTGGTAGCGAATTTGATGTCGATTTCAAGCTACTCTCGTCGAATCTATTGTGGTGTGGAGGAACAGTAATTTTCGCGTCACAGGAGAGAGAGAATTAGAGGTGCTCTAGAGGAAAGAGAAAAATTATCGTCAAAGGTAATATGAGATTATCAATATTTTAAAAATAGATTTGAAGGTGAAATTTTTTTTTCGGCCAAAGGTATTTTTGAAGCACTTTGGCATTTTTTATAATCCCCCGTCCATCTTTAAGGATCTAATTTCCTAATCAATTTCTTTGCTTTCATTTAATCACCAAAAAAACAAATGAATCAAAATAATTCAATCCCCTAACATCCTTCAGTCGTCATCATCATCTCTAATAAACCAACAATAAATTCCTCAAAAATCCTTAAGCAGTTTCCTCACTTGCTCAAGTGTGACAAATAAAACCACCGTGAAGGGTCCTTGCCTTGAAACCGTAGGAACAAACCCTTTGTAGAGAGCCATCACTCCCTCCGATCTCACTGTCTTCATCGCGCAATCACACGCGCCTCCGTACGCTTTACGTTAATACCCTTACTAATCCGATGTATTTTGGAATAAAGCCTAATTCCTTATTTAAATCGTCGACGCCACCGCTGCGACGAATCCCGCCGCGAAACTCGCCGCCGCGTGGGTCCCCAATCCATCCCCCATCAAACCATTCTCCAGAATTGCCTCCTTGATCTGATCGTAAGACGCAAACTGTGCCGCCGTCACGATCATCGCTCTGTTCACCGTCAACCCCGAGCCTCTCCACAAGCTCCTCACACCGTCCTGCTTCGACATCCGTACAATGGCATCTCCAACGCCCGCGTAGTTGCGGCGCTGCGCCGCCGGGAGACGACCGTCTGCTTGCATTCGCACCATCGCCATGTCAGCCGGGTTTCCGACGACGGCTCCGAGGCCTCCGGAAATTAACCCAGCAGCGATTTTCCGGGTCAGGGTCAGCTTACCCGACTCGGGTTCTGCCCATTCGTTCTTAATCACATCGTAGAGACCCATCCGGGTCGTAGAGTAAAGGGCTTGCCTGAGAAGAGTGGCGGAGACACCGGAGAACAGCGCTGTTGCGCCTTCTGTCTGGACAATGCGGACGCCGAGGGAAATCGGTCCGACCCGAGGAGGCGAAATAGCCGGAAAAACAGGTGCCGGTGAGTTGAAAGCCAGAGCCGGTCGAGGATTTGGGACGGCCGCAAAGGATTCGCCATGGAGCTGGAGACGGACTTTGATAAGATCGAGAGGGTGAGTGGAGCAACCGGCAACGACGGAGGCGATACCGCCTTCGATGAAACCTTTGGCACCCATTACGGGGGTCCTTTGTTTCTGGAGAAGATTGAAGATTTAGGGTTTTTGATAGATCAATGGAAAGAAGTGAGAGAGGAAGGAAGATCTGTGGAGAATATAAATAGTGTTTGTTTGGGCACGAGGATAGTAGGTGAAGAACGCGGCTTTAAGGCGACGTTGTTGACGACGAGTGAAATTAAACCTGTTGTTATGATTTGGACTGAAAAACCCCTAATTTTAATCTTTTATATTGCAGATATTTAAATCATACATATGATTTGAGTCCAAATCATTGCAAGCCATTTGTAGGGATGCGCAGTCCATCAACGGATTGATATTGATTTAGATTGTATAATGGTATATTTATTTTAAAAGTTCTCTTTAGAAGAAGTTTAAATTTAAATTAAAATGTTTCGTAACCTATAAACCACCTCATATGAGCCACAAACCATACAACGAGTTAAAATGTTGAAAATAGATTGTTTTCTATTCAAAATATATTTTGTAAATATCATTCTAAAGAAATAAAGAAAAAAATAATATTAATATTTTTCAAATACTAATATTGATATTTTTCTAAATTTATATGTTATTTATAGTTTTTTAATATTAATTATGTTTATAATTTCATATTTTTTATCATTATAATTTTATATATAAATTTCGTCATACTGGCTAAATTAGAAATAATATCCTAGGGCATCACAAAGAAAGCAAGCCTCAAACGGACGGATAGAACGGACGGGTCGAACGGGCAATATAATGGCTATGGAGAGGAAGCAGATCACGCGGACGCACGGGACGCTGACGAGGACGCGGATACGCGGGACGCGCGGGACACTGACGAGGACGCATTGGACGATGGAATCGCGTCCGAGACTCGCAGGCACCCGGTCGTATCTATCCAAGTTTCTTAGTTCAAGTCGTTTCTTATTCAACATTGTTGAGTCTTGGATTGAGGAGGTTTTCATTAACCAATTCAGTCCATAAAGCCCCTTTCCATTTCGGTTTTAAGTAACTAGTGCGTCCATCGATCTAGTTGCTTCTTGCTCATTTTATTTCTAAAGGATTTGGTTGTTCTCTCTCTTGTAGGTTCAGCCAAGGAATCATTTAGAGTTTAGATTTAAACAAAAAGAAATCGGCCAAAGAGCCTAAGAAAAAACAAAGAGAAAAGAAAGAAAAACAAAGAGAAAAGAAACGGTCAAAGAGCCTAAGAAGAAACAAAGATAAAATAAAGAAAAAAACCTAAAGTGGAATCAAAGAGCCTGAAGGGCCACATTTCTGACCATTATGCCCGGGTTGTGCTGGGTGGTACCCTATCCGAGCGTACATCTGTACATGCGGGTCGCTGCTCTAACCGATCAGGTCTCCAAGTTGCCCAGTCCGGGTGGCTGCTTTGTGAAAATTTTTGTCGCGTGTTTGAGCTGCTTCCTCCGTACCGTTGATGCCTCGACCTCCTTAATGGATGTCACTCATATAATATGGCGAGATCCAGTAGCTCGTTGAGCGTTTGGCACCGATGTGGCCTCACTTGCTCCAAAATATTGATGTTGAGGCCCCGTTTGAAACGGTCCATGGTGGTCCGCTTGTCCTCTTGAGTTTGCGCCCTCACCATCAACTTTTGCATCTCCTTATAGTAATCCTCCACATTAAGGATTCCTGCACAAGGAAATTCAGATCAGGCCTCGGTGCTCGGTCGTTTCCCCTTGAATTCTGCCCGGACACAAGGGGAAACGACCGAGCACCGAGGCTTGATCCCAGACCCGACTTCCGACAGCCCAAGAGGGGAACACAGACGCGTAGACACTTCGAACCCGAGACATCACTTGTTTTCGGTGTTCCGGACGAGGGCATTACGCGCGGGATTGCCCAAACCAACGTTCCATGGTCATTCTCGAAAACGGTGATATCGAGTCTGATCGTTCATCCGATCGAGAGCAAGACGTAGAGGAGATAAGCTCCGAGGAGGAAAAAGACAAGGAACCATCGCTTGGAGGACTCTTGGTGACACGACGGGTCCTTAGCACACAATCTAAGGATGATACGGCCGAACAGTGGGAGAGCATCTTCCACACCGAGACCACATCCACAACAAGATATGCAACATCATCATCAACAGTGGGAGCTGTACCAACGTCACAAGCACCATTCTAGTGGAGAAGATCGGACTTCCCACCCTCAATCATCCGAAGCCATACAAGCTCCAATGGCTCAATGATAGCCAAGAGATGAGGGTCATCAAGCAAGTTCAGATATTGTTTTGGATCGAAAGATACGAGGATGAGATCCTCTATGACGTGGTACCCATGCAAGCAAGTCACCTCTTGCTTGTTCGTCCGTGGCAATACGATGCAAAGGCGCAGCACGACGGCTACACCAACCGATATTCCATCCAACACAAGGGAAAGAAGATCAACCTACTGCCCTTGTCACCGAAGCAAGCCTACGAAGATCACCTTCACATTGTGCAGCAAGCTAGGAAGGTTGAGGAACCTAACAAGTCGCTCATCATCAACAAGGGTTCCAAGAAGGCATTGCTTGCAAACCAGTCGATGGTTATCGTACGGTATAAGGAGGCATTATTGAATGAAGAGGCTACTAACGCTTTACCGCAACATATTGTTCATGTTTTTCAGGAATTTAATGACATCTTTCCTGAGGAGATACCACACGGCTTACAACCGGTGGGAGGCATTGAGCACCAGATTGAATTTGTGCCGAGAGCGTCCATTCCAAACAAGCCGGCATACCGAACCAACCCGGAGGTGATAAAGGAACTTCACAGGCAAGTAGAGGAGCTCATGAAGAAGGGATATGTACAGGAGAGCATGTCACCTTGCGCCATTCATGTCATCCTCATGCCAAAGAAAGACGGTTCGTGGCGAATGTGCGTTGACTGTAGAGCGGTCAACAACATCTCGGTTAAGTATCACCACCCTATTCCTCGCTTAGATGATATGCTAGATAAGTTGCATGGTTCTTGCGTGTTCTCTAAGATAGATCTTACGAGCGGATACCACCAAATTAGGATGAAAGAGGAAGATGAATGAAAAACCGCCTTTAAGACGAAGCATGGGTTGTATGAATGGCTAGTGATGCCTTTTGGTTTAACTAATGCACCTAATATATTCATGAGGTTGATGAATCATGTTCTTAGGGCCTTTTATTGGCAAATTTGTGGTAGTATACTTTGATGACATCTTAGTATTTTCTAAGAACATTAGCATGTAGAGCATCTTAGAGCGGTATTGGGTGTTCTTAGAGCAGAAAAGTTATATACTATATGAAGAACACTACAAGAAAAACAGGTTTTAGGAACCGAAAAATCGGTTCCCAATCCGTCCCTAAACCAGTTTAGAGACGGATTAGAGACGACCAGTGGTAGTATCCAATCGCGCGTCTCCAATTTTTTTCAGTCTCCAATCCGTTACTAATTAGGGACGGAAATTTTAGTCCCCAATCCGTCCCTAATTAGGGACCGGAAAAGTAGTCCCCAATCGGTCCCTGGGTTTGGAAAAAGACAACAAACCGTCTCCAAATTTGGAAACGGCTGTGCCGTTTCCAATGTTTTTTTTTAAATAAAAAAAATTAAAATTTTTAAATTTAATCAATTACATTAAAAGATAAATATTAGTATTACATAAATTTAAAAGTTCGATTACTAAAAGTTCGATTACATTACATTCTACATATAATCCTAAGCCGTCTGATTACTCCTCGTCGGAATCACTGTTCTGAATTGCATCCCAATCGATGTTAGGCATTTGCGCTTTCATCATGCGCAGAAGCTTATCCATACGCCTATCCGTTCGTTCAGCATGCTTTTTTGATCGTTCATTCTCTTTTCTTAATAGTTCCGCCTCCTTTAGTGCTTGTTCAACGCGCCTGTCGGATTCTTGGAACCTTTCGTCCATTTGTTGTCGGAGCTCGTAATCCACTTTTTCTTTACCTTTGGATGAAGTTGAATGTTTTGAGGACATTGCTCCAAGTCCGAAAATACGCCCTTTGTATGGCGTAACTTGTTGTAAAACAAATACCGAGAATTAATAACATTTCTAAATAATGAAATTAGATCATAGTAGAATGTAATTATTACCTCGAGATACAACTCGTTGTACTCTTCCTGACTAAGAGTAGTTTGTGAGCCGTCTTCTCTCGGGGGAATTTGCGATACTCGCTCCGATGCCATGTTTTGAATTTCATCGTGAATGGTTTTCGCCTTAGGATCCACCCATGAACCATCTGACTTCCTAACGTGTGTACGTTCCAACAATTCTATATATGATGGTTCGTATCCCTTCTCTTTCGCCTGAAAAAAATAAAAAAGACATAGTTTAATAAAATGTAAATTTTATATAAATGCATAAAGTTGAATAAAACTTACCAGATCTTGGTATACTTCCGCAAAAGAACGAGATCCTGCCGTGTGCACGCTCATCCCGTATCCCGCTCTATCAGAACGTCGGGATTGACTTGCTCGCTCGCTCTTTGCCTTAAATTACGGGGAATCTCAAAGTGCGCACATCTGATTCCAAATATCTTCCGACATCCATAGGGGTTTTGCATCCATTCCTTTTTCAGATCGTTTTGCGTGCAATTTCCCTACGATAGACTTGAGACGCAATGCCGCATTTTTTTCAAATTCGGACTTTACTAGTCCGGTAATGGCGGGATTCCAATAATATTTTTGCTGCAATAATAATAAGCTTATTAAATTTAAATTACATGATAAAATTTAAAATTGTTTAAAACTTACCACAAATGATTTCCACCATCGTTCCTTAATTTCTGGATCGGTATGTGTCCAATTGTAACAGAACCGATCAAAATCAGCTTTTATCGTAAGTGTTATTTGCCGATTAAGTTGCCTAATGCCAAACCTACAAATCACAATTACGGATAAATTAACATTTAGTTAATTATTTATAGTTGAGATTTGAAATTGAGTATACGTACCATAATGCGCCGGATTCATCAGGGTCTATAAGCGGAAGCTTCCGCCGCTCTTCATCCATTGCTAAAATTTCTTCCACTGTTGGTTCCTCGTATATATGTGGATCGTCATGCTGTACTTGATCTGGTGGTGGTTGCATTTGCGGATAATACGGCATATATTGCCCCGATTGTGTCGATCCAGTGTTTCGGAACAAATGTGGATTCATGTAATCATCATATCCCGAATTGGAATGTCGGGAATGAGACGAAATGTTGCCACTTTCCTCGGATTGAGGGAGGTTTCTCGTTTTACCGCCTCTTCCAACGCGTCGTGACATACTGAAAATGTAGATCAAAATATTGTCAACGTACATTTCTAAATTCTAACGTCTAACCGCTAACATCATTCTAACGTCTAACCGCTAACATCATTCTAACGTCTAACCGCATTTGTTGTTCTAAATTTCAACGATGAATCCTAACGTCATAGAACCGCAAACATAATTCTAACATCAACGTCTAACGTCTAATTTCTATAACCACATATACACATACACATAACCACATATAACCACATATAACCACATATACACATAACCACATATACACATAACCACATATACACATAACCACATATACACATAACCACATATACACATAACCACATATACACATAACCACATATACACATACACATACACATACACATACACATACACATACACATACACATACACATACACATACACATACACATACACATACACATACACATACACATACACATACACATACACATACACATACACATACACATACACATACACATACACATACACATACACATACACATACACATACACATACACATACACATACACATACACATACACATACACATACACATACACATACACATACACATACACATACACATACACATACACATACACATACACATACACATACACATACACATACACATACACATACACATACACATACACCGGAAATCCGTTTCCAATTGGAGACGGGCGCCGAAAATCCGTCTCCAATTGGAAACGGGTAAAAAATTCTGTCTCCAATTGGAAACGGGCTTCTAATTTCCGTCTCCAATTGGAGACGGGTGATTTAATTCCGTCTCCAATTGGAGACGGGCGTATAATTTCCGTCTCCAATTGGAGACGGCTGAGCCCGTTTCCAATTGGAGACGGCTGAGTCCGTTTCCAAAATTTTTTTTATAAAAAAAATTTAATCGGTTTTTGTGAATCGTTATATATGTGGATCGTTATAAACAAATCGGTTCCTCGTATATATGTGGATCGTTATAAAAAAAAATTAAATCGGAACGATAGATCGGGACGTTTTAACATGAGAAAATAGAAACAATCATTAAAAAGTATATGAAAAACAATTCGTAAACGTTTTAACATGATTCATCATCAGAGTCACACAATTGTTCCGTCGAATCTTCCGTATCTGATTCAAATTCTACATCTTCTATATCTTCATCATGAATATCATCTTCGTTTCTTTCGAGCTCCTCCATTTCACCATGCGTAAGTTCTTCAACGCGTACATCGTCAATAGCAATAATCTCGGTCATTTGTTGTTGCATTGGCAATTGTTGTTGTTCTGTGTTGTCGATAAATTTGCCCCTCGGAAGTATCTTCATTGCGACACGCCAACCTGAAGATCTTCTAATATGCGGATAGGAAACGTAACAAACTTGATCAGCTTGTGACGCAAGAATAAAAGGCTCGTATTTTGCATATCTTCGTGTGGAGTTAACTTCTACAACGCCTAGTTTGTTTACTCTTGTTCCGCGACCGATTACTGGATCGAACCAATCACATCGAAATAACATCACTTTTAAACCGACATAACCTACAAAAAATATCAAAATATGAGTCAATATTCAAAATGACATATGTGGTAAGGATAACATTGTTTTAAACTTGTTTTCTATACCTGGATATTCCAATTGCAAAATTTCCTTTAAAATCCCATAAAAATCTGGTTCATCGACCGATGCACAATAGCTTTCACCTTTCACACATACACCGTAATTCATCGTCGACTTCAATTTTCCATGATCGTAAGTGTGAAAATTATAACCACGTGTAAAATACATAGGCCAACTCATAACTTTCACAATCGGTCCTTTGACAAGATCTCGTAGCCACAACGGGTGATTGCCCATCTCAACCTGCAGTACATATACACATCGTCAGAATATTATAAAAGTTATTTATGTAAAATTTCATTACTTACATATTGTCGCATCCATGTCGAGAAATCTTTTTCTTTAAGTTCTTGGAGCTGAGAATCATCAATGTTCGTATATGTATTCTTCAATATATCCTCAAATGTCCTATAAAAAGAAACAAAATTCTACAAATATTATAACAATAAACAAAATTGTCATTGTGATAACCATAGTTAATTATGAGATTTTACCTTTCAAAAGGCTGTAGATATTCGCAGTTCAATAAAACATATGTATGTGCGATATGAAGATCTCGTTGTGATAACCATATATCTTTCGCCTTACCAGCAGCTCGACCAATTCCGCAAAATATGTCCGGAACATCTGGTACTGGATATGAATACGCCACACCACCATCAAAATATCTGTCTGGATTTCTACTCCGCGTTTGAACATGTGGCTCGAAGTAGTATGACGTAAAGAACGATATTTCCTCATTGACGTATTGTTCAACAATTGAACCCTCCGGTCGAGCTTTTTGTTTGGTTTTTTTCTTCAGATGAAACATAAATCGCTCGAACGGATACATCCAACGAAATTGAACTGGACCTCCTAGTGCGGCTTCGTGCGGTAAATGAACTGTCAAGTGCTCCATAACATCGAAGAATGATGGTGGAAAAATCTTCTCCAAATTACATAGTACAGTAACTATGTTATTTTGCAGTCGACGAACTACATCCATACTCAGATTTCTCGAACATAAATCTCGAAAGAATAGGCCAACACCTGTAACATTAAAATATTATTCGTGTATTTAACAAATATTCACACTACATATTAATATAAAATCAACCACATACCTCCAATTGCTTCGTGTGCATGTTTGTCCATCAATTCAGAAAAACATATCGGAAGAAGTCTTTGCATGAATACATGACAATCGTGACTTTTCATCCCTAATAACTTTCCTCCTTGAATGTCAACGCACCTTCCAATGTTAGACGCATAGCCATCGGGGAATTTCACATCTTCTTTCAACCACTTCAACAATTTATATTTCGTTTCATTTGACAATCTGAATATCGGGACTGGCGCTTTACCGTCATCACCTATATGTAACTCCCTTCGTGAGCAATATTCTTCTAGATCTTTGCGTGATTTAATATTGTCTTTTGTCTTCCCCGTGACATTCAGTACTGTATTGATGATGTTATCAAAAAAATTCTTCTCTATGTGCATCACATCAAGATTGTGGCGAAGTTTCAGATTTTTCCAATACGGCAAATCCCAAAATATGCTCTTCTTGTACCAGTTATGAGTAATTCCATAACCACCAATTCTCGGATGATTGTTCCCTCCGCAATCTATACTCCTCGGAATACCCAAAGCAAGAAGTCGTTCATATAAAATCTCTTCGCCGGTCAAAACTGGAGGAGGAGATTTCCGCACAACTACATTCCTTTTAAAATTTCTCTTGTTGCGCCGTAATGCATCATCAACAGGAAGAAAACGACGATGACAATCAAACCAACTCGTCTTTCTTCCATGTTTCAACTGAAAAGCATCTGTTTCTTCCATGCAATATGGACAAGCCAATCGACCATGCGTTGTCCATCCAGATAACATACTATAAGCTGGAAAATCACTTATTGTCCACATGAGAGCACCTCGTAACATAAAATTTTGTTTCCTCGAGACATCGTACGCTTGAACTCCATTCCATAATTCTTTTAATTCTTCAATAAGTGGTTGAAGAAATATATCCAAACTTCTTTTCGGATGATTAGGCCCGGGAATCATTATTGTTAAAAACAAAAATTCCCGTTTCATGCACATATCCGGTGGTAAGTTGTAAGGTGTCACTATAACTGGCCACAATGAATAATTCTTTCCAGACATCCCAAATGGATTAAAACCATCGGTACAAAGACCTAAATAGACATTTCGACTCTCAGCCGCAAAATCAGGGTATACCTTGTTAAAGTGTTTCCACGCCTCACCATCTGAGGGATGACACATCTCTCCTTCCTTACTTGAATGCTCAGCATGCCATCTCATGTCGCTTGCGGTCTCCACAGATTGATACAATCTTTTTAATCTGTCTGTAATTGGTAAGTACCACATACGACGATATGGAACCGATTTTCCATTCTTTGTTAAATAAAACCGATCTTTTCCACAAAATAGACAATTACTCATCTCCGATGTCTCTCTCCAAAAAATCATGCAATTGTCTTGACAAACATCAATCTTTTGATATGGCAATAAACCCAAAGATCGCATCATCTTCTTTGTCTCATAATAGGAGTCTACTGCATTATTATCTTCTGGCAAATAATCTCTTACTAATTGCAATATCGAATCCATGCAATTCTCAGACAAATTATTTTCAGTCTTCAAATTCATCAAACGTGCAGACAGAGATAACTGTGATAAACCACTCCTACAACCATCATAAAGTGGATTCCTAGCACTTTCTAGCATTTCAAAAAAACTTTTTGCTTCTTCATTCGGATCTTCTTCAATATTTTCGTTTCTTTCACGGAATACATTTTGCACCATTTCCACATAGGGGTTCATTTCTACATCTTGAGAAGACTCAAATTCATCATGATGTATAGTGCCCCTAAAGTTTTCCACAACATTACTAGATCGTGGTGCAAATTTTTCTCCATGACATAACCACATGAAATAATTCGGGGTAAATCCTCTTAAATAAATATGCTTCCAAACAGTTCTCTCATTAACAAATTTTTCATTCTTGCATTTCACACATGGACAAACTAACGTACCCGTTTCTTTGTAAACTTGTTGATTCGTCGCCATTGTCATAAATGTGTGACGCCTTCTATGAACTCTTTCGATACGCTTTGAGATTCTGGATCAATTCTTCTGTACATCCATTGTCTAGAATCGAAAATTTTCGATCTTGATGAAGATGCCATTATATCGCAAACACTATAGAAGTTATGGGGTGAAAAATATGAGAGTAGCTTATGAAAAACGGATCAATGGTTGAGGGGTTAAATAGATTATTTATACACGGATTAGGAACGGATTAGGGACTAAGAGATTAATTTTCCAAAAAATCATCCCGAAACCGTTCCTAAATCTGTTTTTGAAGTCCTAAATTTAGGGACGGTTTCAAATCCGTCTCCAAATTTGGAGACGGACGACATGCCCGTCTCCAAATTTGGAGACGGCTGGTCTGCCGTCTCCAAATTTGGAGACGGATGGTCTGCCGTGTCTAATCGGTTCCCATTTAGAAACGGATTAGACACGACTCCTCGGTACCCAAATTTGGGGACGGATTAGTGACGGATTTCATCGTTCGTCCCTAATCCGTGTCTAATCCGTTTCTAAATTTAGGGACGGAAATGTCGGTTCCTAAATTCCGTCCCTAATTTCCAATTTTCTAGTAGTGGAAGTGCACCTTTGCTACTAACAAGTTGGATTTTCTAGGCTTTGTTGTTAGTGAGCAGGGTATCATTGTGGATCAAGAGAAGGTCCAAATTATCAAGGATTGGCCGACACCGAGCACGGTTGGAGAGGTCTAAAGCTTCCTAGGCCTCGCGGGATTTTACCGACGATTCATCCGCAATTTTAGCACCATTGCGGCACCAATGACTGAGCTCGTGAAGAAAGATCGAGCCTTTGTGTGGGGAGACACACAAGAGAGGGCGTTCCAAACGCTCAAGGAGAAGCTAATCCACCCGCCTCTCCTATCTCTCCCCGACTTCACCAAAACATTCGAGATCGAGTGCGACGCATCCAGAGTAGGGATTGGAGCCATTCTTATGCAAGATGGCCGACCTCTTGCCTACTTCAGCGAGAAGTTGGGAGGAGCTCAATTGAACTACCCAACATACGACAAGGAGATGTACGCACTCATCTGCGCGCTTCAAACTTGGCAGCACTACCTATGTCCAAAGGAGTTCGTGATCCACACCGATCAACAATCGCTCAAGCATCTCAAGGGCCAACAAAAACTAAACCGGAGACATGCCAAGTGGGTGGAGTTCATCGAGACGTTTCCTTACGTGATCAAGTATAAGTAAGGTAAGGAAAACATAGTAGTCGATGCATTGTCTAGGAGAGTTGCTTTGATATCAGTTATGGATGCTAAGATTCTAGGGTTTGAGTTCATCAAAGAATTATATCAAGTTGTTCTAGACTTTAGATAACTCTATGAATCTTGTCTTAGGGCACCTAGCAAAGACTACTATTTGCATGAAGCGTTTTTGTTTGTAGGAACAAGGTTTGCATTCCCCATAGTTCTATTAGAGACTTATTGGTGCGTGAGGCATATGGGGGATCTTTCTATGGAGTTTGTGTTAGGATTGCCTAGGACTAGGTGTGGTCATGATTCCATTTTTGTGGTGGTTGAGGTTGTCCAAGATGGCGCATTTCATTGCTTGTAAGAAGACCGATGATGCATCACATGTAGCTAATCTCTTCTTTAGGGAAGTAGTGAGATTGCATGGCATGCCTAGACCATAGTGTAGGATCAGGATTCCAGATTTTTGAGCTATTTTTGGAAGACCTTGTGGGGGAAGCTAGGGACCAAGCTATTGTTTCCAACAACGTGTCATCTCCAAACTGTAGGGTTGATTTCAGTTGCAGAAGCGTGTTTTAGCAACCCGAATTTTAGATCTAGTCATGTTCGGATTAGTTTTTACAGATCTCAACGATAAATAAATTTAGAAACAGTTTATGTGATACCTGTTGCGATGAAATCGATGATCGGATGTGAGGCTTGATGGTACAAGCCCTCTACGCGTATCCACGCCGAGATCGGGATTGCTTTGATGCGGGATTCGGAAGAACGAAAAAATGTTTTTCGTTCTTCGGGTTTTTCTTTTCTGACGGCTAGGGTTTTCGTCTTAGAATAATGTGTTTACGAAACCTCGTTAAGCGTTTATTTATAATTATTAACTCTCTAATAATTACAACTTAAACCCATAACTATTCAAATATTACATAATTGGCATAGGACTTTCAATCTCCCACTTGCCTTTACGTAATATTTCAAATAGTCGAAATACATGTATCTCCATACACATATCTGCCTGTACATCTTATGTACTAACCCAAAAGAAAAATCAAATACAATTATATTCTTCGGTGCTAGCGGATGAATATAACTGTATCCCACACTGATTGTCTAACAATCATAAGCAGATACCGAGACACTCGTATGCGTGTGACCTCGTAGGTTCATCACTAAGCTGGTAGTCAATTAGTCTCACTAATTAACTAATCGAGGTTGGCGTCTAGCAACACTCCTCAACGACCAGATAGTGTGAAGTAACATCCTTACTCTGTAGAACCATGGTAGAAGGACAATATTATTATTTCCCTCCGTCTTTACAGCTCCGGATAATCCTAGGACATGGTCTGACTGTCAAGTCCTAATAGATTATCAACTATGTTTCATGCCTAACATAACTGACTGGTGAATGATCGCAAGAAACTCCTTTCTTCTCTCATTCAAATGCCCTGGCCAAGGTCTTTTCAGTCATTATGTTGCTGACAACATAGAGCTCAAACTCTTTACCTAGAGTTGACGGATTCCATCTTGATCAATCACTAACTGCACAAGCATCTAATCATTCCCAATATCCTTTCAACTTACATCCCAAGGCATAAGGTGTCCAGTATCAAAGAATGATAGATAACTTGTCAGTTACCATGTTGATCTCAGGTCTAAGGAAATTATAATATTCCAATCCTTCCAGAGAAATTCCTATTGACAGTTCAATGGTAATGTAACCATTAGGAATTCTCCCTTTGGGTCTGTTCAATGATCACATCTCTATGTGCATCATCCATACATGTGATTTAGTAAAAGAGATCTACTAATTTCTATCAAATAGAAACCATCACATCCATGTTGATCTATCCGGATTACTAACGTCCAATTAGTTATCCTATGATCAAGAACGATTTAGATTAAGTTTTACCAAAACTTGACTCTCTTTATCATGATCTCTATCATGATGACAAGTTTCTAAACTTAATCATGGACTCTATCATACTAGCTATGAAAACATATACACATATATATTTACAAATATCATCAAAATGATAAAATAATGCCATTTTATTTATTTATAAGTGTTCAAAATACAAGACATAAAATAGCTCTTAAATAGTTACAACAGTTGTACTATTCCTAGAACTAATTCCAGCAAGCCATGTCTCTCAATCCAATCTTCAACTTGTGCTTGTCAAACTCATTTGAACCAAGCGCCTTTGTGAGCGGATCTGCTGCATTCTCTTTTCCTTCTACCTTCTGGATTTGAACGTCCCCACGCTCAACGATTTCCCTTATCAGATGGAACTTCCGCAGAACATGCTTTGATCTTTTATGAGATCTTGGTTCCTTCGCCTGGGCTATTGCCCCGGTATTATCACATAATAAAGGAACTGGTTCCTTTATTGAAGGTACCACACCAAGTTCAGTTATGAACTTTCTCATCCAGACCGCTTCCTTAGCAGCTTCACGACCAGATAGTGTGAAGTAACATCCTTACTCTGTAGAACCATGGTAGAAGGATAATATTATTATTTCCCTCCGTCTTTACAGCTCCGGATAATCCTAGGACATGGTCTGACTGTCAAGTCCTAATAGATTATCAACTATGTTTCATGCCTAACATAACTGACTGGTGAATGATCGCAAGAAACTCCTTTCTTCTCTCATTCAAATGCCCTGGCCAAGGTCTTTTCAGTCATTATGTTGCTGACAACATAGAGCTCAAACTCTTTACCTAGAGTTGACGGATTCCATCTTGATCAATCACTAACTGCACAAGCATCTAATCATTCCCAATATCCTTTCAACTTACATCCCAAGGCATAAGGTGTCCAGTATCAAAGAATGGTAGATAACTTGTCAGTTACTATGTTGATCTCAGGTCTAAGGAAATTATAATATTCCAATCCTTCTAGAGAAATTCCTATTGACAGTTCAATGGTAATGTAACCATTAGGAATTCTCCCTTTGGGTCTGTTCAATGATCACATCTCTATGTGCATCATCCATACATGTGATTTAGTAAAAGAGATCTACTAATTTCTATCAAATAGAAACCATCACATCCATGTTGATCTATCCGGATTACTAACGTCCAATTAGTTATCCTATGATCAAGAACGATTTAGATTAAGTTTTACCAAAACTTGACTCTCTTTATCATGATCTCTATCATGATGACAAGTTTCTAAACTTAATCATGGACTCTATCATACTAGCTATGAAAACATATACACATATATATTTACAAATATCATCAAAATGACAACATAATGCCATTTCATTTATTTATAAGTGTTCAAAATACAAGACATAAAATAGCTCTTAAATAGTTACAACAGTTGTACTATTCCTAGAACTAATTCCAGCATGCCATGTCTTTCAATCCAATCTTCAACTTGTGCTTGTCAAACTCATTTGAACCAAGCGCCTTTGTGAGTGGATCTGTTGCATTCTCTTTTCCTTCTACTTTCTGGATTTGAACGTCCCCACGCTCAATGATTTCCCTTATCAGATGGTATTTCCGCAGAACATGCTTTGATCTTTTATGAGATCTTGGTTCCTTCGCCTGGGCTATTGCCCCGGTATTATCACATAATAAAGGAACTGGTTCCTTTATCGAAGGCACCACACCAAGTTCAGTTATGAACTTTCTCATCCAGACCGCTTCCTTAGCAGCTTCGCAAGCCGCTATGTATTCTGCTTCAGTAACCGAATCAGCTACAGTATTCTGCTTGTTTGGAACTTTTCCAACACACTGCACCCCCATTGAGACAAAAGACATACCCCGATGTCGATCTGCTATCATCTTTATCAGACATAAAGCTGGCATCCGTGAACCCTTCTAACTCTAAGTTAGAATCTCCATAAACGAGGAATTGGTCTCTAGTCCTTCTCAAGTACTTGAGAATGGTTTTCACCAATTTCCAATGTTCCTCACCGGGATCTGCCTGATACCGACTCGCTACACTTAGCGCGAAGGCTACATCAGGCCTCGTACATGTCATGGAATACATGATGGCTCCCACTGCGCTAGCATATGGGATCCTACTCATGCGTTCTCTCTCTTCTTGTGTCTGAGGACAATCCTCTTTGGAGAGAGTAATTCCAGTGCCTATCGGTAGATAGCCTCTCTTGGAATTTTCCATGTTATACCTCTTCATGATGGTATCAATGTACTGGGACTGTGATAGTCCAAGCAACCTCCTTGATCTATCTCTATAGATCTTTATTCCCAGAATATAGGTTGCTTCTCCCAGATCTTTCATGGAGAACTGTTCGGATAACCAGAACTTCGTCTCTTGCAACGCCGGAATGTCATTCCCTATGAGCAATATGTCATCCACATAAAGCACAAGGAAGACAACCGCGCTCCCACTAAACTTCTTGTACACACAAGGCTCTTCTTCGCATCTAACAAAGTTGAACTCTTCAACTGCCTTGTTAAAGCGAATGTTCCAGGTTCGAGAAGCTTGCTTGAGTCCATAAATGGACCTCTGAAGCTTGCATACCATATGACTTTGAGTTGGCGACGTGAAACCCTCAGGTTGAGTCATGAAGACTTCTTCCTGGAGCTCTCCGTTAAGGAAAGCTGTTTTCACGTCCATCTGCCAAATCTCATAGTCATGGAATGCCGCTATCGCAAGCAGAATCCGAATAGATTTGAGCATTGCCACAGGGGAGAACGTTTCTTCATAGTCAATCCCTTCTCGTTGACTATACCCCTTGGCAACTAGACGAGCTTTATAGGTCTCTACCTGCCCGTCCGCTCCAATCTTCCTTTTGTAAACCCATTTACAACCTATCGGTCTGGAAGCCTGTGAAGAATCAACCAAAGTCCATACTTTGTTGATCTTCATAGATTCCATCTCGGATTCCATGGCTTTCCACCATTTCTCAGAATCAGGGCCTTGTATAGCCTCTTGGAAAGTCAAAGGGTCGTCATCTCTATGACCGACCACATCCTCTTGCACCATCAGATTAAGTCTGTCAGGTGCACGTCGAGAACGTGTTGACCTTCTCAAGGAAGCCTGTGTAGCAGGTTCAACCTGCGCTGGGATATCTTGTTGGGCTTGTTCCTGAACAGGTTCCTGAACAGGTTCCTGAACTTGTTCCTGAACGGGCACTGTCACTTCAACATTTGAAGATGAAGCGCCGGAGCCTAACACTATATCACTCAGCCAAGAACGCTCATTTGACATCTCATGTCCATGAGCTTGTGTTGGCTCATCGGGTTCTTGAATCTCGTCAAGAACTACTTCCCCACCATGAATTCCTTCATCAAGGAATTCCCTTTCAAGAAAGGTTGCCGTTCTGGCCACAAACACTTTGTGTTCAGACGGGTGGTAGAAATAATATCCCATAGTTTCCTTGGGATAACCTATGAACCTACATCTGTCAGACCTAGCATCAAGCTTGTCTTGCTGAAGTCTCTTAACGAAGGCCGGACACCCCCAAACCTTGATGTGCCTCAGGTTTGGCTTACGTCCTTTCCATATCTCATATGGTGTCTTCGAGACTGCTTTGGTGGGAACTTTGTTTAGCAGATAGGCAGCTGTTTCTAAAGCATAGCCCCATAAGTTCATTGGAAGATCAATAAACCCCATCATGGATCTTACCATATCTAATAAGGTTCGATTTCTCCGTTCAGATACACCATTATGTTGTGGTGTTCCGGGAGAAGTCCACTGAGACAAAATCCCATTTTGCCTTAGATAATCGACAAATTCATGACTAAGATATTCACCGTCCCGGTCAGATCTCAACACCTTGATACTCTTTCCGGTTTGTTTCTCCACTTCACTACGGAATCTCTTGAACATTTCAAAAGATTCGGATTTGTGTTTCATCAAGAACACAAATCCATATCTCGACATATCATCAGTGAATGTGATGAAGTACGAATATCCACCCCTGGCTTGAACTCTCATAGGTCCACATATATCAGTATGTATCAGTCCTAGGAGTTCTGTAGCTCTTTCCCCGGTTCCACTAAACAGAGATTTGGTCATCTTACCAGTGAGACAGGATTCGCAAGTTGCATAAGATTCATAATCGAAATGGCCTAAAAGACCATTTTTATGCAACCTGTTTATCCTCTTCTCGCCGATATGACCAAGTCTACAATACCAAAGGTACGTCTGTCTTTGACGATCATCTACTTTTCTCTTAAGGCCCGAAACATGCATGTTATTTTCTTCTACATTAACATCAGGTAAGATATACAGTCCTTGTTGTAAATAACCATTCACACAAAATTCATCACCATGATAAATAGAGCAAATGTACCCATCTAGACGAATCAATAGTAGTTAAGGAAATCATGAAAACATTTTCCATGAGAATCTTACCTGGCTTCTTGCCCTTCAGAGACTGCAGGTATTCTTTGCAGTTCCTCTTCCAATGCCCCTTCTTCTTACAGAAGAAGCACTCAGCATCAGCTTGGTCAGATTTGCCCCTTTTTGCCTTGGGTATGGTCACACCACCCTTGGGCTCAAGGAGCTTCTTCTTGGGCTTTTTGTTGCCCTTGCCCTTCTTGAAAGAAGAGCCGACCATCATCACGGCACTATGTCCCTTAGACGTCTCAGACACTGACTGACTCTCATAGTCAATCAGTTGGTTCAGCATCTCATGCAGATCCATGTCCATCTTGTTCATGTTAAAGTTAACAATGAACGGAGAGAACGTCTCAGGCAATGACTGCAAGATCAGATCTTGAGATAACTCTTTGCCTAGTGTGCACCCCAGCTTCACAAGCTGTTCAATAAGACTGATCATCTTACGAACATGGGGCCCCACCGGAGAGTTCACAGACAATCTTGACTTGAATAGTGCCTTCGACAACTGATATCTTGCCGTTCGGCTCTGCGCACCATACATCTTCTTAAGATGCTCAATGATAGCAGCAGGCTCCATATCCTCATGCTGGCGCTGGAGTTCTGAACTCATTGAGGCTAGGATGATACACTTGGCAGTGTCAAGGCGATCCCTTTGCTCTGCCCAAGCAATCATGCCATCCACATCGTTATCAGCAGGTTCCTTGATAGGATTCTCGATCGAATCGAGTATCTTCTCCTGCTTGAGGACGATCTTAAGGTTGCGGTACCAATCATCGGAATTTTCCCCAACTAGCTTGTGGACATCGAGAATGGCACGTAGGAAAAGTGAAGACATTTTCTGGAAATCTGTAAGGAAAAGTTGCAGCATTTATTAGAACACTTATTTAATCAAATAGATATGGACTTTCATCTAAATGATTATTTTACTGACTAATACTACAATAGTATTAAGAAATCGTATTTCTTTCAGTAATATTTCCTGAACTAATCATGCATAAGCCCCCTGTTAGTCAGGTCATTTCTTAAGCATATTAAACAGGTTGGTTTTAATTTGGCTCTATATCACATAGTCACCTGATAGTCAGGTCGTTCCTATTGATATAGTTGAGTTCATCCTTCAGCTCATGGTTAGATATCAATTAAGTTTATGTCCCCCGGGTAGTCCAGGCGCTTACAAAAACTAATTGATCCCTCCCACTAGACATCTGATGTCGTAGATGTATGAATCGAATTATTGAACTACATGCCTCCTGGTAGTCAGGCCGTACCATTGAAACAAGAACCTATTCAAAACATCTACGATGAAGGAAAAGCCTAACGATAAACAATTTATTTTTCTAGAACTCAATTATTAATTAAAATTCTTAATTTTAATATCATTCTATATCAGATAGTCACCTGGTAGTCAGGTCGTTCCTATCGATATAGACGAGTTTTATCATTCACCTCAGGTCGGATATTCCCACTAGACATCTAATGTCATAGGCGTATGAATCGAATTCTCGAACTACATGCCTCATGGTAGCCAGGTCGTACCATGTAAACGAGAATTTATTCAAAACCGTCTATGGTGAAGGAAAAACTTAACGATAACCAATTTATCGTTTAATAAATCAATTATTAATATTTAAAATTAAAATTCATTTAATTTTAATCTTAAATTTTTTTTAAACTAGGGTTAGGGTTTAGGGTTAGGGTTACCCTAACCCTAGCCGCCGCCCCCTTTTAGCCACCGCCCCTATGCTATCGGAGGTCGGGCTGAGAGCCGCCGGACAGGGAGTTTCGGAGTCGCCGGTCGTCCGGCCGTGAGTCGCCGGCGTGGCGCCTGAGAACCGCCCGCGAAAGGGCGATTGGGGTTTCTAAAACCCCTTTTGCGTCGTTCGCCTATTCGCGCCCCTCGACCGCTCCGCCAGCTCGACTCCGTCGTCCGTCGTCGACCCGCTCCCTGACCGTCGCGACCCTCGGCCTTTGCAGCGCCGTCGCCTCGCCTACAGAAGCTCGCTCGAGATCGCGTCGCCCGCGATGAGCGCCCGAAATCGCCTCGCGGTCACTGTGCGTCGCTGTTCTCGGCCTTTCCTGTGCCGCGCCGGTCAGGGACACGCCGTCCAATCGTCGTTGATTTCAATTGCGGAAGCGTGTTTTATCAACCTGAATTTTAGATCTAGTCATGTTCGGATTAGTTTTTACAGATCTCAACGATAAACAAATTTAGAAACAGTTTCTGTGATACCTGTTGCGATGAAATCGATGATCGGATGTGAGGCTTGATGGTACAAGCCCTCTACGCGTATCCACGCCGAGATCGGGATTGCTTTGATGCGAGATTCGGAAGAACGAAAAACTGTTTTTCGTTCTTCGGGTTTTTCTTTTCTGACGGTTAGGGTTTTCGTCTTAAAATAATGTGTTTACGAAACCTCGTTAAGCGTTTATTTATAATTATTAACTCTTTAATAATTACAACTTAAACCCATAACTATTGAATTTTACATATTAGGCATAGGACTTTCACAAACCGACGGCCAAACCGAAGTGGTCAATAGGACCCCATCCACTTTATTGCGTGCTATGGTTAGAAGAAACCTTAGGTCTTGGGAAGATTGTTTGCCCCATATTGAGTTGGCATATAATCGTTCCGTGCATAGTGCATCTAAGTTTTCTCCCTTTGAGATTGTTAATGGGTTCAACCCATTAATCCCTTTGGATCTAATGCATTTACCTTTGGATGAGTTTCTTAACTTTGATGGTAAGAAAAATGCAGAATTCGTAAAGAGGATCCACGAGAAGGCACGAGAGAACTTTGAGCGGAGGACGAAGCGAATTGTGGATCGAGTCAACCAAACAATGAAGAAGAGAGTCTTCTAACCAGGAGATCAAGTGTGGATTCATTTCCGCAAGGAGAGGTTTCCCGTACAGAGGAAAAGCAAGCTTTTACCCCGAAGAGATGGGCTATTCGAAGTTTTGATGAGGATCAACGATAACACTTATCAACTTGATCTTCGAGGTAAGTACAACATTAGCCCATCATTCAATATCATTGATCTTAGCCCTTATGTTGCGGATGAAGCGGATTTGAGGGCAAATCCTTTTCAAGGGAGAGATTCATCTCACAGAAATTGATTAAGTCTGTGACTTGCTCGACTCGACTTATCAAGTAATGAACCACGGTTGCTTTTCGCGTCTTCTATCGTCCCTAGAGTTCTAGAGGTGCATATGCTCAAGGGTTTTGGACGGTCTCAATGAGATTTGGACCAACGTTCTTCAGTACGTATCCGTCTATGGACTCAAAGACATTCATCCGCACAACCGAGTTAAACGAACGATCCAGCCTCGCATCATATTCTGACCCATTATTAAACACTCTAAAAATTAGAAAGGACAATTTCAAGAGACGAGACTGAAATAATTGATTGATTGGTCTGAATATCTGTCTATATTATTCACAAAAACTTTTTTATTTAGAAATAAATTAATGTTTCAATTAGCACATCCCGTTGACCGATGTATCATCCTCAGTACGATGATTCAAAATTCAAAAAAAAAGTAAAAAAATTTGAAAAACAACAACGTCGCCTGAGAGATTCGAACTCTCGCGGGGAAACCCCATGTACTTAGCAGGCACACGCCTTAACCACTCGGCCAAAGCGACTAGCTTTTTAAATACTATAATAAATATTTATAGAAACTTTTATTCAAATGTGTTTTCCTATAATTTTTTTTTGAATATATGAAAAAGACATTTTGTATCTTCTACTAATTGATGGTATTAGATCATTTTATATAATATTTTTTTATGAAATCCAATATTTCTACTAATAAATCTCGATTGAGCAATTTATAAGTAAATTTAAATTCGATAAATAATACAAGTTTTATAAAAGAAAATTTATTCAAAAATCAAAGACGAACCAAAAATTCATTTTTAATTTTGAGTATAAAATCAGTTAAAAATTTGAAGACAAATCAAAATTCGTCTAGAAATTAAAATTATCAAAAATATATTCAAGATTTAGGAGCAAACCAAATATTTGTCCAGAATTTAAATGACGATTAAAATCCGTGTGAAATTCATCCTTAAATTTTAAAACTTCAATAATGAATGGTTAATTATTTTTCTAATAAAATAGTATAAATTAGATTATCACAACTTCATACTATTCATAATCATTTTATTAACGGGTATAACGACCATTAATACCAACAATGACCAGTATTAATATTTATAATGTAATGTATTGATGTTTATACTTTAAAAAACTACTACAAATTTAAATAAACAAATCTAAATAATTATATTTATAGATTATTTTATCTAAAAGCGAATATAACAATACATCATAACAAACCAAATGATTAACATGTTAATAATGAAAATGTATATAAATGTGATATTGGGAATGAAACAAAAAGATTGTGAAACATCGATAATAAAGTATATTCATGCTTTAAAATAATGTATTTCGATATTTAAAGATCAAAATTTTAAATTTTATTCACCATTTTTCAATTACTATTGTCGTTGTTATTATTTTAAAATACATTTATAATATAACTCTAAAATATATATTAAATTTAACAAATTAAATGTTTTGTTTCATAGAGGTGAACATATATCATTTTGAGAATGTCCTTAGCACAGATGTTAGCATAGATGATAAAATATGGAGTAGATGATATCTTTTTCGTTTGATAATTTAGATCTTGATGTTATAATAAATTGAATGCATTGCATTTTTAGAAAATAATTTATGGTAATAAAATAAATTTGGTATCCCTTAATTTTAAATAAAATGTTCATAAATATTATAATTTATGATTATTAAATCTTCTTTTAATATAAAACAAATCTTATAATATTTTTGACAGATCTATACACAAACTTCTTTTTTCACAAATTAATTTATCTATTTGTCTAGTACCATAAAAATACATGATCTTACAATTACGTTTCTAAATCAATATACATCCTTTAACACCGACAAGTATGATGGAATTTTTATTAATTCACGATGACATGGATGCCATGTTACTAGCCACCTCATACTAACAAATAGAAACATCAATTTATCTCTTCTCTTTTTCTCTTTTTTCTCCTCTATTAAATCTCACTTTATCCATGGTGGATGACTAAGGAGAAACTAAGACCATCGTTGGAGTTGTCGCTAAAGTGAGCACATTTATGCAGGATAGAAGACTCATATTCTAGACAAGAAGTTGATTAATTGTATCTTAGGGAGTATACACATGGAACTAGAACTCGTACAAGCTCGTGTTGCTTTTCAGGATCATAAAACAAGAATAGAAGTATAAATCGAATAAAGAGAAGATGAAATTGGCGAGAAGATGAATCCAATGTTAGGATTCGTGAAGGGTCGAAAAATGTTGGAAAATGAAAGAGAAACAAGAAAAATAATCAAAGTTTATTAATAACAAAAAAATACATTATATATTATACAACAATAAAGAAAAATGAAAAGACAAATTAAATAAGAGTTTTAAGATCAAATACAAGAAAACAACCTAATAAATTTAAATTTCAATTATAATACTCCCATTCAAGATGGAGAATATGTATCTTATATTCTCATCTTGGAGGCAAGAGTGTAACATTGACTTGAATAAAACGGTTTGATGAAGACATCAATAATTGATTTGAAGATTGAACGTGTAAAGTCTTCAAGAATCCCACTTATATATTCTCTAAGATCTGGTGACAATATATTTTATATATGTTTTATTTGTTAATGAAAACCTGAGTTGTTGGTTATGTGGATGGCTGCAGTATTATCACAGAAAAGCAATGCAAAGGAAATAATGAAAAAAAAAACAATTTTAAAAGTAAAGAATTCAACCAAATCATTTCGCATGTTATATTCTCCATAGCGCGGTATTCGACTTTCGCACTGCTCCTCGATATAGTGATTTGTTTCTTTGATTTCAAAGGTATGAGAGAGTAACCCAAAAAATACAAAATTCATTAACTAACTTGCGAGAGTCGACACATGATTCCCAATCGACAAATCCCTTAAGCTGTAATCTTTTCTGGGAAGGGTATACCCTTGACTAGATTTCACTTTCAAAAATCTCAAGATTCTATAAGCAACATATACGTAAGATCGAGAAGGAGAAAAAGAATACATACATTGACTTAATTTGTTAACCAAGATCTGGTCAAATAATTGTTAAGTATAATAATTTTCCTTTTAATTGTTTATAGAAAGTTGGACCAGACAATTTATTTTCATTATTAGATAAGAATTTGAGTTAATTTCCATTAGATAGGCGAGAGGTTTACATCCTAATATTCCAAAGTCTTCTAATAACTCTAAGTGAAAATACCTTTTGAGTTTCTTGAAATTTCTAAACCCATGAAATATTTGCAATAACGAAGGTCCTAAACAGTGTAAAAAGACTCAGTAACTGTTTCAATGTGTTAGTAGCATCAAGAGTGTTTTTGATGACTAATATATCATTAACATACCTAAGTAAAGCCAAGAAATATTCAGTTGAAGAATAAAAAATAAATAATGAACATAAGTAGATTGTTTGAATCCTTATTTTAATAAAACAATAGAAAAATTGTTGTGCCATTGGTGCGAAGCCTATTTTAAACCATAAACTTATTTGTGTAAACGATATACATGATTAACAATGGAAGTCTCCCCTTGAGAAGGACCATAACATTGAGGAAGAGACTGTAAATTTCTTTATCAAGAGAATCATTCAAAAAATAATTCAAAATAACTAAGTGTTTAATCAACAAGTTCTTAAAATAAGCAAGGCATACAAGAATTCTCACTGTTGTCAATACCCTCTAATTATGTGTAGCATTTGGCTACTAGCCGAGCTTTTTCTCGATCCATGGAACCATTAATATTGTATTTAATCCTAAATATTCATTTACAACCTATAGTATGTTTATTTTCATGGAGATAATAAACCATTTATGTATGATTATTCAATAAAGCTTGTAATTCAAGTTGAATAGTAGATTTCCCATTTAGGATTTCATTGCTTATTCAAAAGATTTTGCTTCCAAATTATTTGAGATGTTTACATAATTTTTTGTAATTTGGAGATAGTTTTGAATATGATAGAACAAAAGCAATGGAATAAGGAGTTGAACAAGAATCAAGTTTACAAATTTTATTTAATTGATAACAACTGTAGTCATTAAAATATTAAGGGGGTTTTGAATGTCTTTTTGGTCTTAGGAATCAAGAGAAGATTGATCTTGAACTGGAACTGTGGATTAAGGGGAATGAGAAACATGAAACCGATGATCTATTGTTATAATAATGGAATTCCCTAAAAACTCGATGGTGGAACCTGTAACTTGACTTCTCTAAGAGAGAACATTTCAAACTCAAACTGAAATAAGATTGCAAAATCACAGACTCAACGAACGATACCATAACACTTTGATCTAGTGTTGATAAATCGGTGAACACTCACAATCTTTACAAGAGTTTAGTATCTAAATATCAAGAATTAACAAGAAAAAGACAATCTATGTCGTTAAAATTTTGTTTTAAAGTCATACAATGGATTCTCTATTTATAAGGACCGAACAATAATGGAAAGCTGAATAAATAAACTAACGTAAGAAAACTCAACAATAGCTCGATCGAGCAGTATAACCATTTGATCGAACATCGTATAACTCTTAATCCTAAAATCTATAAAAACTAAAATATATTAGTCTAGAGAAATTATCTATTTTGGCTAAGTGCTCTAGTCGAGCGATTATGTGCTCTCGTCAAATGCTTAGGTCGAGCATTCTCTACTCTAGTCAAGTGTTCTGGCCAAGCGGTTCTCTGTAGGGGTGGGCACGGGTTGGATACCCAAAAATTTTGAGGTACTCAGACCCAAACCTAGATAAGTAATACATTTTGTACCCAAAATTCAACTCATGAGACTAGGGTTCTCGAGGTTTGGATATCCGAGTAATAAGCCGGATACCCATTAGTACTCGAACCCGATGATTATTCTCTTCGTCAAAGCTCTTCTTTTATTTGACATCGACCACCATTACAACAGGTTCTCTACCTTGTAGCCTTTTCTGGACGATATCGGAAAAAAGACGAGTCTTTATATGGTAGAAAAAACAAATTAGATAATCTACGTACTTCTTTTCCATGACGGCTCGAGTCATATGGTAGAAAAGGAAGGTAGGAAGTGGAGAGAGGAAGAAGCAACGAGAGGGAATAAAGAAGTGGAAAGAGGAAGATGCGTCGATAGTGTGAGGCAAGGAAAGATATAAAGGATAAAGTGTGGTACAACGTGTGTACAAATTTGGACACATGTTGTACACAATGTGTGGTATACCGTTGTAGTATAACATGTATGTACACTGTTCAAGATTACACCACAACGTGTGTACAACAATCGTGCTAAGTTCTACCACAAATCTTGTACAACAATTTAGAAAATGAAGATTTCGAGAAATAATGGATTTAACATGTGAGTGAATGTGCAATGATTTAGATGTTGGATAGGAATCTAGAGTGCGGGAGCATGTAGGTTTAGAGATAACATTTGGTATATAGGTCATTAGACGAAGACATCAATGATCAATATGCTAGAGTAGGATTTAGACGCGAGAGTAGGAAAATCCACTGAAAAATAATTATACTTCCCGATAAGAATAAGACGATATTTCCGAAAGCTTTAGTGAGTTTGTGTAGGTGAGAATAATTCTCGAATCTAGAAACATCATATATAATTTTAAGCATAGTTTAATTTACTTGTTCATCCATATTTTTTTATTTTTCATGACCACGGATTTCTTGAAATCATTAGTCTTAATCTCAATTAGTCATTATATTCGATCCTGGTACTATACGGGTTGTATCATTGTGGAATGTCTAATCTATGAATAAATATTAAAACTTGATTAAGATTTGATCACACCTAAACAACACATCAATCCCTTTATAGATAATTTTTGTGATAAGCCTTTTTCTTATTTGGTTTTCATATGTATTTGATATTTTTTCCAAATTTATATTATGGTCAGAAAGGGAAAAAAAACTAAAACAAAGGAAATATAATCATATTTGAATAAAATAAAATTTAATGAAAAAATTACCGATTTATAATTAGACACCAATAATATGTTATCCTTAAACAGAAATTTATCTTCGTTCTATCTATAAGATTGTTCTCAATAATAAATTTATATATTGAAGATACAATATTACATAATCTACTAAGGTTGTTAACAGCAGAAGAAGAAAATAATATTGTTATCTCTTTATCTTTATGACAACAACATTATCACTTTTATAGAGTAAAAAAATAGTTTTTGACGATTAAAAAAAACCGTTTGAAGAAGAGCTGTATATGTTGACGTAAAGAGTTGTATCTATTGGATTGATCCGAAAATATGAAAAAGAAAAAAAAAATCACCCAATCAAAGACAACTTGGGGTCGTAAAAGCCTAATAGCCTACTTTAACATTTGATAATGGGTTCAAACTCAAACACATAATAAGCCCACAATACTATCTTTTATAGACAAACCATTTTATTTACTTTTCATAAATACAAAATATATATACAATTATTTATTCAACTTTAACCGGATAATTTCAAAAATATCTTTTGAAATACTATTTTAATTTCAAGTCTATCATTCTCTAAAAAAATTAACGTAAAAAAATATTCTTATAATATTGATATTTCTAAATTGTCCTTGCTATCTAGTGATGTAGTCTAGCGACTCAGTACAATCCAGTGCGATCCTGCCCCTGCAACCTAGTGCGACTGTGGTCCAGCGACTCAGTGCGACCCTGCCCCTGCAACCTTGTGCGACTCAATGTGGTCCAGCGACTCAGTGCGACCCAGTGCAACTCAGTACGATCCAGTGCGATCCAAACGATCTAAACGATCCAGTATGACCCAAACGACCCGTATGACCCATGAGGCCTTTCCAGTACGATAATGCGACCTAAGCAACCCATATGACCCACGAGACCCTCCCAATACGATCCAATGCGACCCAAACGACCCATATGACCCCTGAGACCTTTCCAGTGCGACCCAAACGACCCATATGACCCATGAGACCCTTGAAAATCACTAGAAATCGCTAAAAATCACTAGAAATAATTGAAAATCGCTCAAAATAGCTGGAAATCGTTCTAAACTTGTTGAAAATTGTTTGAAATAAAAAGAAATCGCTCAAAATTAGCTGGAAATCGCTCGAAAATGGCTGGAAGTTGCTCTCAACTTCGAAATCGCCTCTCGCTCCCTCCTCTCAATTTTGAAATAGGGTTTGTTTCACTAACAAAAATGTCAAAATATATGTGTTTTCACTAACAAAAATGTCAAAACATATGTGCACTACTAGAAATTTCATGATTGCAAACAGATTTGCGGACTGCGCAGTCCATCCCAAAATTTTGGGGACAGATTATAGATGGAATAGGGACGAGAAAAGAAATCCGTCCCTAATCCATCCGGAAATTTTCGTACGGAAAAACCGTCCTTAATTTGTCCGTATTTGCGGACGGATTGGAAACGGGTCAGGAGGGTGTCTCGGATTAGGGACGGCTATCTATAGGCGTCCGTAATATGTGGATGTTTGTCGGCCGCCTTCCCTAAATCGGGACGGCCACAAATCCATTTAGGGACGTCTCGTCGTCAACTCTTTGTCGTAGTCCGTGATTTGTCCATAAATTATCTATTTAACCCATCAACCTTTGATCCGTTTTTCATATGCAATTCTCATATCTTTCACCACATATCTTCTAATTTTTTGTGATTATAATGGCATCTTCGTCGAGATCAAATATTTTCGTTTCTAGACAATGGATTTACAGAAGAATTATTCTAGAAACTCAAGGTGTATCGAAGGAGTTTGTAGAAAGCGTTACACAGTTTATGACGATGGTGACAAATCAACAAGTTTATAAGGAAACTGGTAAGTTAGTTTGTCCATGCGTCAAATGCAAAAATGAAAAATTTGTTAATGAGAGAACCGTTTGGAAGCGTCTTTATTTAAAAGGTTTTACTCTGAATTATTTCAAGTGGTTATTCATGGAAAGAATTTTGCACCACGACCTAGAATGTTGTAGAAAATTTTAATAGGGGCATTGTACATCATGAACTGTTTGAGACTTCTCAATATGTAGAAATGAACCCTTATGTGGAAATTGTAAAAATATAGTCGGTGAAAGAAACGAAAGTGAAAATATTGAAGAAGATATGAATGAGGAAGCAAAAAGTTTTTTTTTTAAATGCTAGAAAGTGCTAGGCATCCACTTTATGATAGTTGTAGAAGTGTTTTTTCACAGTTTTCTCTATCTGCACGTTTGATGAATTTGAAGACTAAAATAATCTGTCTGAGAATTGCATGGATTCTATATTGCAATTAATAAGAGATTATTTGCGTGAAGATAACAATGCAGTAGACTCTTATTATGAGACAAAAAAGATGATGAGATCAGTAGGTTTATTGCCATATCAAAAGATTGATGTTTGTCAAGACAATTGCATGATTTTTTGTAGAGAGACATCGTATATGAGTAATTGTCAATTTTATGAAAAAGATCGGTTTTATTTGACAAAGAATGGAAAATCGGTCCATATTTTTGTATGTGGTATTTACCAATTACAGATGGATTAAAAAGATTGTATCAATCTGAGGAGACTGCAAGCGACATGAGATGGCATGCTGAACTTTCTAGTCATGAAGGAGAGATGTGTCATCCCTAAGATGGTGAGGAATGGAAACACTTTAACAAGGTATATCTTGATTTTGCAGCTGAGAGTCAAAATGTCTATTAAGGCTTTTATACTGATGGTTTTAATCCATTTGGGATGTCTGGGAAGAATTATTTGTTGTGGCCAGTTATTATGACACCATACAATTTACCACCTAATATGTGCATGAAAAGGGAGTTTGTGTTCTTAAGAATATTGATTCACGGGCCTATCATCTGAAAAGAAGTTTGGATATATTTCTTCATTATGGAATGAAGCTCAAGTGTATGATGTCTCGAGGCGACAAAATTTTATGTTAGGAGGTGCTCTTATGTGGATAATAAGTGATTTTCCGGCTTATGGTATGTTATCTGGATTGACAACGCATGGTCGGTTGGCTTGTCCATATTGCATGGAGGAAACATACGCTTTTTAGTTGAAACATGGACGAAAGATGAGTTGGTTTAATTTTCATCATCGTTTTCTTCTTGCTAATGATACATTACAACACAACAAGAGAAATTTAAAAAGGAATATAGTTGTGCGGAAATCTCCTCCTCCAGTTTTTACCGGAAAAGAGATTTTGTATGAACGACTTCTTGCTTTGGATATTCCTAGGAGTATAGATTGCAGATGGAACAATCATCTGAGAATTGTTGGTTATGGAATTACTCATAATTGGTATAAGAAGAGCATATTTTGGAGATTTACCGTATTGGAAACATCAGAAACTTCGACATAATCTTGATGTCATTCATATAAAGAATTTTTTTTTGTTAATTTTATCAACACGGTACTGAATATCACAGGAAAGACGAAAGATAATATTAAATCACACAAGGATCTAGAAGAGTATTGCTCACGAAAGGAGTTACATATAAGTGATGACGGTAAAGCGTCGGCTCCGATATTCAAATTGTCAAATGATAAAAAAATATAAATTGTTGAAATGGTTGAAAGAAGACGTGAAATTTCCCGATGGTTATGTGTCTAACATAGAAAGTACGTGGACATTCATGGAGAAAAGTTATTAGGGACGAAAAGTCATGATTGTCATGTATCAATGCAAAGACTACTTTCGATATGTTTTTCTGAATTGATGGACAAACATGCATACGAAAAAATTGGAGGTATGTGGTTGATTTTGTTAATAATATGAATAATAATTACTAAATATACTAATAATATTTTCATATTTTAGGCATTGACCTATTCTTCCGTGATTTATGTGCGAGAAATCTGAGTATCGATGTGATTCGTAGACTGGAAAATAACATAGTAGCTATACTTTGTAACTTGGAGAAGATTTTTCCACCATCATTCTTCGATGTTATGGACCATTTGACAATTCAGTTTTCCACCATCATACGTCGGTTTAAAAGTGATGTTATTTCGATGTGATTGGTTCGATTTAATAATCGGTCGCGGAACAAGAGTAAACAAATTAGACATCGTAGAAGTTAACTCCACACGAAGATATGCAAATACGAGCCTTTTATTCTTGCATCGCAAGCCGATCAAGTTTGTTACGTTTCCTATCAGCATATTAGAAGATCTTTAGGTTGAAGTGTGGCAATGAAGATACTTCCAAAAGACAAATTTATCGACAACACAGAACAATAACAATTACCAATGCAACAACAAATGACCGAGATTATTGCTATTGACGAGGTACTTGTTGAAGCACTTACACACAGTGAAATGGAAGAAATCGAAAGAAATGAAGATTATCTTTATGAAGAGATAGATGAAAAAGAAGAATACGAATTTGAATTATATACAGAAACAAGAGGCGATGGAACAATTTTGCGACTCTAAAGATGATGATTCATGTTAAACGTGATATCGGATATTCAAAGACTGTTTCTATTCATTAATGAATTGTAAATCAGTTTATTCGGTGTTCAGAGTTTGTAACATAATAAATATATCAAAACAATCAATATGAGGCGTTTAACAAGCGAGACAGATGAACGGACAAACGGACGCGAATCACAGATTAAGAATGATTTTATGGACGGGAGTTCGTCCCATCCTGTCTCGGCTGTCCGGTAATTCCGGACGCACCTCGGCTGTGTGAAATTGCGGATGGAAGTGTCGTTGGCAATTGCGGACTGATGTAGGAATGTCGCCCAGAATTGTGGACGGAGGTGCCGTGGTCGTCCGTAATTCTGGACGGTTTACGAATGGGAACAACCTCCCATCCGTAAAATCCTTTAGATTCTGACAGGAACAAAACTTAGCCATTTTCTCTGTTTTCTCTCTCCTTTCCCTGCGTCATGAGTCTCTCCCGTCGCGCCGCCGTCCGTTGCCCCCGACCGCATTCGTCGCCCCCAGTCGGAGCCACATCGTCGCCCCTAGTCCCTGCCGCGTCGTCGCCCCCAGTCAGAGCCGCGTTCGTCGGTTTCTCCCTCCCCGACCGTGTTCGTCACTCTCTCTCTCCCCGACCGCTTTCCGTCCCCCCCAGTCCCGACCGTTATCCATCGCCCCCAGTTCTAGCTGTTGTCCGTCGCCCCTAATCTCGGCCACTGTTTGTCCCGTCCGTCCCGTCCCACCCGTTGTTCGTCCTATCCTGGCCGCTGTTCGTCTCGTCTGTCCCATCCCGACAGTTCGTCCCATCCCATCTCCCCCTCCCCAACACTTTGCAAGTTAATTTTAGTACAATTTTATGATTTCTAATATATTTACTTAAATTTTGAATAGATTAAGTTAGATTTCTAATATATTTAGTTAGATTTTGAATAGATTAAGTTAGATTAAGTTAGATTTGGAATAAGTGTAGTCTAAGTGTTTGTTGAAATATTTGAAAGAGTTTGTAAATGTTATGAAATAATGTTATTTAGAGATGTAATATGTAGTTAAAATATTTGTTGAAATGCTTCAAAGACATTGAAAACGTAATGTTTTAATTTTACATTTCAGTATATCGCGTTGAGTTGGAAGAGCTGGTAAAACGAGAAACCGCTCTAATTATGAGGAAAATGGTAATGTGTCATCTTATTCGCGACATTTTGTTTCAGGATTTACGGAATTCATGCATCCAAATTTCTTCTAGAACACTAGATCGATACAATCGGCACAATATATACCTTATTATCTGCAAATGCAACCACCAGTCGAACGAGTAATGCATCACGAACCTGAGATGCATGATGAACCAATTGTGGAAGAAATTTTATCAATGGATGAGGAACGACGTAAACTTCCTCGTCTAGACCTTACCGGTGAAAACGACGCACAATGGTACGTATACTTACGTTCAATGTCAATTTATAAATAGTTAATTAAATGTTAATTTATCTTAATTTTGATTTGTAGCTTTTGATACGATCAAATTTCTCGTCATATAACAAAGACGATGAAAGCTGGTTATGATCGTCCTTGTTATAATTAGACACAGACCGACCCATATATTAAGGAATGATGGTGAAAATCATTTGTGGTATCTTTGAAATAATTTTAATTTTATCAAATAATTAAAATTATATTTTAAATAAAATAATCCTTGCATTATTTCTGCAAAAATTTTATTGGAATCCCGAGATTACTGGACTAGTAAAGTCCGAATGCGAACGGGTTACGGGAGTTCGTCTCAAATCTCTCGTAAACGATTGTAACAAATATCAAGAGACGAAAGGAAAACCCATTTGAATAGCTGACGTTGTTTGGGACTAGATGTGCGCTTATTGGATGATCCAACATTTAAGCTAAAAGGCGAGCGAGCAAGTAAATCTTGTCGTTCTGATAGAGAATGATACGAGATGAGCGCACATACCGCATGATAATCGTTCTTTTGCAGAAGTATACGAATATTTGGTAAGCTTTATAATAATTTTTACGCATTTATACAATTAAAATTTGATTAATATTAAACTTATATCTTTTTATTTGTTTTAGACGAAAGAGAAAGGATCTGAACCATCGTACGTAGAATTGCTGGAATGTATGCACGTTAAGAAGTCTGATGATTCGTGGGTAGATTCCAAGGCAAAACCGTGTTCACGATGTTGTTGAGAACATGCCAGCTGAACGAGTATCCCAAATTCCGCCAAGAGAAGACGGAACACAAACTTGCCTTAGTCAGGAATAATACAACGAGTTGTATCTCGAGGTAAATTAATGATATTTCAATATAATACAATTTTGCTATTTATAATTATAATAAAATCTTGATATTTGTTTTACAATAAGTTACACCATACAAAGGTCACATTTCGGTCTTGGAGGAATGACATCAAAACATTCAATTTCCTCCAAAGATAAAGAAAAAGTATCAGAATACGAGTTCTGGTTAACGTTATCGAAAGTGTTTGAGACGTAATAAGAATCTGAAAGGCGAGTTGAACAAGCACTAAAGGACGCTGGACAATCACAAAAGCGAGTTGAATGATCAGAAAGACGAATTGAACAGTTCATACGCATGATGAAAGTGCAAATGCCTAACATCAATTGGGATGCATATCAGAACAATGATTTCGATCACGAAGATTCAGAAATACCTCCAACGGATTAGTAATACAAAAGCTAGTCATATGCTTTCTAATTAATTATCGTTATGTACAAACATTTAAAATATAGTGTAATTAAATTTAATTTCACTTTTATTTATTTTTTATTTTTTAAAAAAAAATTACAGACGGAGAGCCCGTCCGTAAATACCGACGGGCGAACCGTCCCTAATTATTTCTAAAACATTTCCCCAGCATATCGAGAGTTCGTTTTTTGTCGATTTGCGGACGGTCTGGTGGTCTGCAATTATGGACGATTTGCAGACTGAAATTTCCGTCCTTAATTGTTGACGACACTCGTTTGCGGACTACTATTGGTCGTCCCTAAATCTCAATTTTCTTGTAGTGGTGTTTGCACTAACACATATATCTTTTCTCCAAAAATGTTTTTCATTACGAGGCTATACTTGATATTCTCCCACTTTAACCCATGTGTGGCTTATATATTCTACCCATTGTTCTAAAGTTCTCGTCTAGGTGTCGCATAGGCGTTCGAGGGATGGTAATTGACTAATGAACCCTAGTTTTTAACTTTTGCCCAGTGCGATGTTGCTTTGGAATTTATGAGAAACCTAAAATCGATATGAGACAAATTGATTTGTACTCTTATGTTCTAACCTAAGAAATTGTAAGGGAAAACATAGTATGCTCTTGTCTAGTGAACCTTCAAACGTTTAATCATATCTTCTTAAGAAGACGACAAATGATTGTAATGAAATGGATGATATTTCACAACTTTCTATATATTTTAGATTTTAGGAGTTAAACAATGATGATATGTTTACTTCGAATAGGATGTTTGTAACTTAATTGACATATATGATCATTTGGAAAAAGAGGCTGAATAAATAAATGAAAACCAATGACTATATCTTTCGCACTACTAAAAAATTCAAGATTAGGGACGAAATTTGGGGACCGACATTTCTGTCCCTAAATTTAGGGATGAATTATACACGGATTAGGGACGGAAAATGAAATCCGTCCCCAAATTTGGGTACAGAAGAGTCGTCCCTAATCCTTCCCTAATTGCGGACCAATTAGGGACGGATGAGTAAGGCGTCCCTAAATTGGGGACGAAAGTTTCTGCCGTCCACAATTAGGGACGGATGAGTAAGGCGTCCCTAAATTGGGGACAGAAGTTTCTGTCGTCCCTAAATTGGGGACAGAGTTTCCGCCATCCCTAAATTGGGGACGGATTTGGGACCGTCCCTAAATTTAGGACTTTAAAAACCGTTTTAGGGACGGATTCGGGACGATTTTTCGGAAAATTAATCTCTTAGTCCCTAATCCGTCCCTAATTCGTGTATACATAATCTATTTAACCCCTCAACCATTGATCCGTTTTTCATAAGTAACTGTCATATTTTTCACCGCATATCTTCTATAGTGTTTGCAATTATAATGGCATCTTCATCAAGATCGAACATTTTCGATTCTAGACAATGGATGTACAGAAGAATTGATCCAGAATCTCAAAGCATATCGAAAGAGTTTATAGAAGGCGTCACACAGTTTATGACAATGGCGACGAATCAACAAGTTTACAAAGAAACGGGTACGTTGGTTTGTCCATGCGTCAAATGCAAGAATGAAAAATTTGATAATGAGAGAACTGTTTGGAAGCATCTTTATTTAAGAGGATTTACCCCGAATTATTTCATGTGGTTATGTCATGGAGAAAAATTTGCACCACGATCTAGTAATGTTGTGGAAAACTTTAGGGGCACTATACATCATGATGAATTTGAGTCTTCTCAAGATGTAGAAATGAACCCTTATGTGGAAATGGTGCAAAATGTATTCCGTGAAAGAAACGAAAATATTGAAGAAGATCCGAATGAAGAAGCAAAAAGTTTTTTTGAAATGCTAGAAAGTGCTAGGAATCCACTTTATGATGGTTGTAGGAGTGGTTTATCACAGTTATCTCTGTCTACACGTTTGATGAATTTGAAGACTGAAAATAATTTGTCTGAGAATTGCATGGATTTGATATTGCAATTAGTAAGAGATTATTTGCCAGAAGATAATAATGCAGTAGACTCCTATTATGAGACAAAGAAGATGATGCGATCTTTGGGTTTATTGCCATATCAAAAGATTGATGTTTGTCAAGACAATTGCATGATTTTTTGGAGAGAGACATCGGAGATGAGTAATTGTCTATTTTGTGGAAAAGATCGGTTTTATTTAACAAAGAATGGAAAATCGGTTCCATATCGTCGTATGTGGTACTTACCAATTACAGGTGTCATCCCTTAGATGGTGAGGCGTGGAAACACTTTAACAAGGTATATCCTGATTTTGCGGCAAAAAGTTGAAATGTCTATTTAGGCCTTTGTACCGATGGTTTTAATCCATTTAGGATGTCTGGGAAGAATTATTCATTGTGGCCAGTTATAGTGACACCTTACAACTTACCACCGGATATGTGCATGAAACGGGAATTTTTGTTCTTAAGAATAATGATTCCTGGGCCTAATCATCCGAAAAGAAGTTTGGATATATTTCTTCAACCACTTATTGAAGAATTAAAAGAATTATGGAATGGAGTTCAAGCGTAAGATGTCTCGAGGAATTTGGGATGTCTGGAAAGAATTATTCATTGTGGCCAGTTATAGTGACACCTTACAACTTACCACCGGATATGTGCATGAAACGGGAATTTTTGTTTTTAACAATAATGATTCCCGGGCCTAATCATCCGAAAAGAAGTTTGGATATATTTCTTCAACCACTTATTGAAGAATTAAAAGAATTATGGAATGGAGTTCAAGCGTACGATGTCTCGAGGAAACAAAATTTTATGTTACGAGGTGCTCTCATGTGGACAATAAGTGATTTTCCAGCTTATAGTATGTTATCTGGATGGACAACGCATGGTCGATTGGCTTGTCCATATTGCATGGGGAAAAAATATGCTTTTCAGTTGAAACATGGAAGAAAGACGAGTTGGTTTGATTGTCATCGTCGTTTTCTTCCTGTTGATGATGCATTACGGCGCAACAAGAGAAATTTTAAAAGGAATGTAGTTGTGCGGAAATCTCCTATAGTTTTGACTGGCGAAGACATTTTTTATGAACGTCTTCTTGCTTTGGAAATTCCTAGGAGTATAGATTGCGGAGGGAACAATCATCCGAGAATTGGTGGTTATGGAATTACTCATAACTGGTACAAGAAGAGCATATTTTGGGATTTGCCGTATTGGAAAAATCTGAAACTTCGACATAATCTTGATGTGATGCACAGAGAGAAGAATTTTTTCGATAACATCATCAATAAGTACTAAATGTCACAGGGCAGACGAAAGACAATATTAAATCACGCAAGGATCTAGAAGAGTATTGCTCACGAAGGGAGTTACATATAAGTGGTGACGGTAAAGCGCTAGTCCCGATATTCAAATTGTCAAATGATAAGAAATATAAATTGTTAAAATGGTTGAAAGAAGATGTGAAATTTCCCGATGGCTATGCGTCTAACATTGGAAGGTGCGTTGACATTCAAGGAGGAAAGTTATTAGGGATGAAAAGTCACGATTGTCATGTATTCATGCAAAGACTACTTCCGATATGTTTTTCTGAATTGATGGACAAACATGCACATGAAGCAATTGGAGGTATGTGGTTGATTTTATATTAATATGTAGTGTGAATATTTGTTAAATACACTAATAATACTTTCATGTTATAGGTATTGGCCTATTCTTCCGAGATTTATGTTCGAGAAAATCTGAGTATGGATGTGGTTTGTCGACTCGAAAATAACATAGTAACTATACTTTGTAACTTGGAGAAGATTTTTCCACCATCATTCTTCGATGTTATGGAGCATTTGACAGTTCATTTACCGCACGAAGCCGCATTAGGAGGTCTAGTTCAATTTCGTTGGATGTATCCGTTCGAGCGATTTATGTTTCATCTGAAGAAAAAAACCCAACAAAAAGCTCGAGGTTGAGATGGGAATCACCCGTTGTGGCTACGAGATCTTGTCAAAGGACCGATTGTGAAAGTTTTGAGTTGGCCTATGTATTTTACACGTGGTTATAATTTTCACACTTGCGATCATGGGAAATTGAAGTCGACGATGAATTATGGTGTATGTGTGAAAGGTGAAAATTATTGTGCATCGGTCGATGAACCAGATTTTTATGGGATTTTAAAGGAAATTTTGCAATTGGAATATCCAGGTATAGAAAACAAGTTTAAAACAATGTTATCCTTACCACGTATGTCATTTTGGATATTGACTCATATTTTGATATTTTTTGTAGGTTATGTCGTTTTAAAAGTGATGTTATTTCGATGTGATTGGTTCGATCCAGTAATCGGTCGCGGAACAAGAGTAAACAAACTAGGCGTTGTAGAAGTTAACTCCACACGAAGATATGCAAAATACGACCCTTTTATTCTTGCGTCACAAGCCGATCAAGTTTGTTACGTTTCCTATCCGTATATTAGAAGATCTTCAGGTTGGCGTGTCGCAATGAAGATACTTCCGAGGGGCAAATTTATCGACAACACAGAACAACAACAATTGCCAATGTAACAACAAATGTCTGAGATTATTGCTATTGACGATGTACGTGTTGAAGAACTTATGCACGGTGAAACGGAGGAAATCGAAAGAAATGAAGATGATCTTTATGAAGATATAGAAGAAAAAGAAGATGACTAATTTGAATCAAATACAGAAGAGTCGACGGAACAATTGTGTGACTCTGATGATGAATCATGTTAAAACGTTTACGGATTGTTTTTTATATATTTTTAAATGATTGTTTCTATTTCTTAATGATTATACGTTTACGAATTGTTTCTCAATGATTATACGTTTTTTGATGAATATACGTTTACGGATCCCGATCTATCGTCCCGATCCCGATCTATCGTTCCGGCCCCGGTCCCCGGTCAATCGTCCCGATCACGATCCCCGATCAATCCCCAATCCTAGAATTGGGGACAGAAGGTTGAACCGTCCCCAATTAGGAACGGATGAGCCGTCCCCAATTGGGGATGGGTCTCAGCCATCCCAATTGGGGACGGAAACATAAAGCCCGTCCCCATTTGGGGACGGTTGCGTCACGCCCGTCCCCAATTGGGGACGGTTGCATCACTCACGTCCCCAATTGGGGACGGATTTTATGTGTCCATCCCCAAATTAATATAAATTTTCGATTCCCCATTTTAGACTCTTCCAACGCGTTCGCATCTCCCTCCCCTCCTCCGTCGCCACCCCGTTCGCATCTCCCTCCCCTCCTCCGTCGCCGACCGGTTCGTATTTTCCGGTCAGGTATCTCAGCACACGTCAATTTCAGTCTCTTGCAGTCTCGATTTTGTGTTGAGTAATCTTCGATTCTGTGTTTTACATTGAAGTTTTGGGTATTAGTTATAATTAGTATACTCAAACAAGGATTAGTTGAAAAAAATCTTGGTAGGAGCATGGAATTTCGCTGGAATTGGTTCTAAGTTAGCTGGAATTTCAAGGTAGGAGCATGAAATTTAGCTGTTTATTTATGTGTTGATGTTAGAAGTATGTGTTGATGCTAGATTTGATTGGTTTGAAATTGAGAAATTTACGTTGAAATTTAGAAATTGAGATGATTGGTTTGGAGGTGGTATCGTAATATCTTAATTTCACATTTCAGTATGTCGCGACGCGTTGTAAGAGGCGGTAAAACGAGAAACTGCCCTCAGTCCGAGGAAAGTGGCAACCTTTCATCTCATTCCCGACATTCCAATTTAGGGTTTGAAGATTATATGAATCCAAATTTCTTCCGAAACACTAGATCGACACAATCGGGGCAATATATGCCATATTATCCGCAAAATGCAACCACCACCCAATCCAGTAATGAATCATGACCCAGATATATACGAGGAACCAACAGTGGAAAAAATTTTAGCAATGGATGAAGAACGACGCAAGCTTCCTCTTATAGACCCTGTTCGAGGAAACGACAGACTATGGTATGTATACTCAATTTCAAATCTCAATTATAAATAGTTAACTAAATGTTAATTTATCTTTCATTTTGATTTGTAGGTTTGGATATAATCACTTAATCGTATACTCAATTTCAAATCTCAATTATAAATAGTTAACTAAATGTTAATTTATCTTTCATTTTGATTTGTAGGTTTGGATATAATCAACTTAATCGTCACATAACAATGACGATAAGAGCTGATTATGATCGACCGTGTTACAATTGGACACGTATCGATCCACATATTAAGCAACGATGGTGAAAATCATTGTGGTATGTTTTAAACATTTTTTTAATTTTATCAAGTAATTTAAATTACAATTTAAATATAATAAGCTTATTATTATTTCAGCAAAAATTTTATTGGAATCCCGCTTTTACCGGACTAGTAAAGTCGGAATTTGAAAAACATGCGGCAAAGCGTCTCAAGTCTATCGCAGGTAAATGTCGGGAAAAACGAGAGACAGAAGGAAAACCCAATTGGATGGCGGAAGATATTTGGGATCAGATGTGCGCATATTGGGATTCCCCAGAATTTAAGGCAAAGAACGAGCGAGCAAGTAAATCCCGGCGTTCTAATAGAGAAGGATACGAGATAAGCGTACACACGGAAAGATCTTGCTCTTTTGCGGAAGTATACGAAGATCTGGTAAGCTTTATTCAATTTTTTATGCATTTATATAAAATTAACATTTTATTAAACTATGTCTTTTTTATTTTTTTCAGGTGAAAGAGAAGGGATCCGAACCATCGTATCTAGAATTGTTGGAACATACGCACGTTAAGAAGTCACATGGTTCGTGGGTGGATCTCAAGGCGAAAAGCCTTTACGATGAAATTGAAAACATGGCAGCGGAGTGAGTATCGCAAATTCTCCCGAGAGAAGATGGATCACAAACTACTCTTAGTCAGGAAGAGTACAACGAGTTGTATCTCGAGGTAATAATGACATTCTACAATGATCTAATTTCACTATTTATAAATGTTATTAATTCTCGATATTTGTTTACATCAAGTTACGCCATACAAAGGTCGTATTTTCGGACTTGGAGCAATGGCCTCAAAACATTCAACTTCATCTTCATCCAAAGGTAAAGAAAAAGTATCGGATTACGAGCTCCGACATCAAATATCCAAAAGGTTCCAAAAATCCGACAGGCGCGTTGAACAAGCACTAAAGGAGGTAGAACAATAAAGAAAGCAAACTGAACGATCAGATAGGCGAATGAAAAAGCTTCTGCGCATGATGAAAGCGCAAATGCCTAACATCGATTGGGATGCAGTTCAGAACAGTAATTCCGATCACGACTAATCGGAAATACTTCCAACGATTTAGGATTAAAAATGTTGGTTATATGTATGCTTTGTAATTATTGTTATGTACTAATTTTTATCTTTTAATGTAATCGAACTTTTTTTAAATTTTATTTTTTTATTTAGAAAAAATTAGGGACGGACATTAGTCGTCCCTAAAATTAGGGACAGAAATTAGCCGTCTCTAAATTTAGGGACGGATCATTGTTGTCGTCCCTAAATTTAGGGACGACTTATTTCCGTCCCTAAATTTAGTAACGGTTAATTTCCGTCCCTAAATTTAGGGACGACTGCAGCGGTCCGTCTCCAATTTTTAGAGACGGAAACTGGTTCGTCCCCAATCCCGGGACTATTTGGGGACTAATTTTTCCGTCCCTAATTGGGGACGGATTGGGGAATGAAATTTCCGTCCTTAATTGGGGACGAATAGCATTTGGAGACGCGCGATTGGGGACTACCGCTGGTCGTCCCTAATCCGTCTCTAAACCTGTTTAGGGATGGATTAGGGACGGATTTTTCAGTCCCTAAAACCTGATTTTCTTGTAGTGTCGATATTATAAATCTTCTATTGATGATGAATTTTTGAAACTTTATATTTTGTACATTTAACTTTTTTGTCATTTTATATATTTTTTTGTTGTTCAAATTTAAATATATTGTTGTGTATTTAAATTTTTTGAAAACAAGAATTAAAAAACAAAAAAGATATACATGAGCATCCATTGGATGTCGACTAATCGATCTAAGTAGGGATGTACATTTCGGATATTCAAACTCGAATAAACCTAAATCAATATAAACAAAAAAACTAAATTGACAATACATTTACTGTCTAATGACTTTTAAACATTATCTAAAAGTTTTTCTCTTCCTATATAATCATTATTTTTTTCACATACAATATATTTACTTTCATATGAAATTTGGTACATAATTATAAATATAAAATGTTTACGTGGAGGGTGGAAATTTTGAACCTAAGAAAAAAATTGCATCCCTGTATTTTATTTTAAAATAAAACAACAATAGAGAAATTGCATTTCAACTTTAATAGGATGATATAAAATAATTATTTTACCCTGTACGTTCATCAGTAAAAATTGCCAAATCCCAATATATCCAATACCAAATAGCTGCCAAGAAGCATGTATTCGAATTTTTAATTTTTAAATAGTCACAACGATTAAAATATGGACAATTGAAAAAAATAATAATAAATGGTAAATTTAAAATTAATATTAATATTAAAAAGTGTATGCATGGGCTTTTCGTCGTCACAAAAGCATGTGATTATAGTAGGGATGGCCAATTCGGATTATCCGGATGGAACCGACCCGAATCGACCTAAAAAACTCGAATCGTTTACAAAACGGGTTATCCTAAAAATTCATATGGGTTCAGATTTTAGAACCCGTTCGAGTTCGGATCGGTTCGATCCGGATTCGGATTAAACCCGAGGAACCCAAATTAAATTTTAGGGCTAATATTTTAGGTCATTTTCTAAGAACCACAGCTACGTTTTTCCCTTTCCCCTGCTGCTTACTCTCTCTACCCGCAGAACGTAGTCTCCACCATCTGCTTCAATCCCTCACCGCCGACCGACTGACTGTTCCTCTCACTGTCGGTCGACTGCTCCTTCTCACCTGCCGCCGACTCCGTATGCCGTGACGTCCCCTGTTGTGAGTTGCCACCATCTAGACAGCAGCAACAACGGTAGAAATTGCTTTCGTGTGGAAGCTCAGTTTTACATTCTCACTTATTGTATCACCAGTTGCAAAATCAGCAACTGCAATAGATTCCTCTGTCTCAAGGTCAACAACTTCCATCCTGTAACAACTTATCGACATAAACTTTGCTGCAAAACCCATAGATCCATGTGAGCCTGCCTCAAGACAAGCAAAAGCCGATTGAAGGGATTAAAGCTTATTCAGGTATCACCGATGGAGATGCGCCTTCATGTTCAACTTCGTCTTGAACTAACAATTGTCAGATCTCTTCATCCAACTTGGTTAACAAAAGCCAAAGTAAGCCAGCTATCTTGGCACCCAATGCTATGGCTGAAACATCTGGTAAAATTTATAGTAACTCTAATACGCGGTTAAAGCAAGACCTTGCAAGTTCCCGAAGCTCTAACCCACAGAAAATCAAGGGTGAGCATCTGCATCTGGAACATCCTACTGTCTAGATGGTGGCGACCCTTACAAAACCCGAATAACCCGAACCCAAATAACCCGAATAACCCAAATAACCCGAATAACCTGAATAATCCACGGATACCCGAATTTAATTTGGGTTATTTCGGGTTCACTGCTTCAGAACACGAATAACCCGAACCCGAATCGAAACCCAAAGAACCCAGACCAAAAAACATTCGAATTCAATTTTCGTAAATCCGAGGAACTCGAATCTGGATCGAAACTCGAGGAACCCGGATTGGCCACCCCTAGATTATAGTTTAATGACTAGGTAAGTCGAAAGGCAAATAATTTGTGGATTTGGGTAATTTAATTTTTTTTATTTACATTTATTTCTTATTTATTTTTTGGTTAAAAAGGAAAATGAACACAGGTGATCCATCATCATCCTCTTACCAACTCGATCTATATCGCATATTGTCTATACCTAAACTTCCCAACCATTTTTTCCATATCGGATTTCATATATTTCGGTGTATGTATATTTGCTTTTTTTTGGACGGCACAAACTCGTGGCAGAATATCAGATATACCCTCGTAGGGCTAAAACGCTTCAAAAATACCCTTCCCTAAAATAATTATTTAGTCGAAAAAAAAACTAGAGAAAAGACAAATTTATCCTTAATTTTCGAACGTGAAAAAACCTGCATTCTGGGAGAGTAAAAGCCAAACCCACATTCTGGGAGAGTAAAAGCCAAGAAAGAACAAGTGATTTCGAACTTGAGAGGGATCGATTTGAAGTTGGCAAGAAGGAAATGGCTAGAATCAGCAGCGGTGGAGAAGAGAGCACGAGTCAATCTTCAATGGCGTCAATAAGTGTAAGTAGATCGATTTCTAGGATTTTGGAGGATGTCGAGTCCCAAAATGGTTTATTGATTTGAAATGG
>CM071876.1:11318485-11360631 GCA_036759665.1 Gynandropsis gynandra
TCGAATCTTGCTGGAAGGTTAAGGAACGAATCTGGTCCGCTAAGTTGTAGATTAAGATTGGCAAATGAGAATCTGACCGGTCGGTTAGTCGTCTTAGGGATAGTGATTGCGATCGTAATGCTGCCATGGTACGTGTTAATCACTGCTGGAAGGTAGGGTTGCACGTATCCATGGTTAGGAGGTTTAGGTTCGGAAGAATCACTCCTCACCGTAGAGCATGAATTTCCCGTTGTCAAGAATAGGTTATAGATCTATGATCCTTAGTCGTTCATCTATGCAATTCCCGGTATCCCGTACACCCGTAGTGCTTACCATATCTAGTCTTATCCCCAACCTAGTTTCGTTGTCACCATTAGGATTAGTTTTAGGATCACACCCCATTCTATCTTCTTTCGTCTTAGTTTAGTTTTGTTCTTAGTTTAGCTGCATTAGTCCCTAGAGATCGACCCTGATACTACACGATCCGTATACTTGCGGTGAAGTGGTCTAGGAAAAATATAAACTCGTGTTTCCAGCACGTCAACGTGGTACACGAAAAAATCGATGGAGAGGAATTGATATCAATCTAGCACGATAATATTGTAAGTATGATACATTCATCACAATAGATCAAGCAGATCAAGTATGTTACGTGCAATATCGAAGAGAGGAGTGGTGGGTCGTTGCAAACCAATCATCTGGAACCGATACGATTAATTGATACAAACAATCGGTAGGAGATTCTCGCAAGGACTGACATAGATGGAGAATACATACACAGTTAGGAAGACATTGAATCACAAGATGCTGAAGATGAAAACATCAATGAATTCCATGAACAAATGAAGGAAGACTCGCCAATCGAAGAACCGAAGAAGAAATGTAAATTATGCAGTTGTAATGTATAGAATTTTGTAATTTATTTTTTTTGAACTAAATATATTCACATATCAACGGTCATCCATTTAAATTTGCAATGGAAATCCGTTGAAACATTAAATTCGATCAACACTTAGAAAATTTTTCAGGAATTATAAATTATCAACGGGTATCCGTTGGAATATTGCAACGGATGCACGTTACCACTCTTTAAACAGCCAACAGACACCCGTTAAGAATATCAGACCACTAACGGATGCCCATTAGACGTTTCCAACAAGCATCTGTTGCAATTCCAATGGATGCCCCTTGGTGTGTGTCATCATGGCTAGGCTACGACTGCAACATTGGTTAACATTCTTAACGGGCATCCGTTGGCATTTCCAACGTGCATCCGTTGGAAACCCAAGAGTCGCGTTAATTAATTGCATCCATTGAGTTGACGTATTTTCAAACGGGTATCCGTTGGCATTTCCAACAGATGCCCATTGGAAATTTCAATATATTAACCGTTGAACAATTCATTCTTCAACACAATTTCAAAACCAAAATTCTCCCAAACACAACCACCCCCCACCCCTGCAAACACTTAAACACTTATAAACAATACAAAATGAGAGTGAGACAATTTATCGGTTATGGTGGTATGTTGGAGGGTTTAGCTAGAGCCCCGCCACCACCATATCGGCCTCCTTCACCTATATCGGCACTTGCAGTTTGATGTGGATGATTGTATTTATTTATAAATATTATCTAATAATAAGAGAGTAATTATATAATTTAGATTGTATTTATTTATAAATATTATCTAATAATTTGATTTTCACTTGTATGTTTGATGTGGATGATGTTCTTAAACATACGAAAAACAATATCATCCAAGGATCGCTACAAAATCGTTTTTACTATTCCTAGCAAGTGACGCCAGAAGTCATACGGAGCCGATGGTGGTGTACATTCATCGTAAGTAAAATTTTATATATACAATTTAACTTTTCAATTGATATATACTTTAGTAACTAATTTATTTTAATTTGATTTTTTAGCGCTCATATAGATGATAGAAGAAGGATACGTCGCGCATCTACACTGCTTGGATGCACGACATGCAAGCCCGGTTGTGCTTGATGATGAACAACGCCAAGCGCAACTATTTCAAGAATAATGCAAAACCGACCTAAGAAACGAACGAGGTGTTCAACCAACTCGTCCAACATTGGGAGTCCGGAAACTTCAAGACCAAGAGCGAGAAGGCCAAAAAATACCGGTATGGCAAAAAAGTTCCTGGAGATGGACTGCATCGCCATACTTCGGGTTCCAAGTCATTCACAAAACGAAGAAAAGAATTGGTATAATTTATTTTACTACATTTTTAAATTTTATTATTATATAAAATTGTTATCTAATTATATAACTATAATATTACAGATGCAAAAAATTGAACGAGAACCGACTATTCTTGAACTGGTTGGAGAAACCCAAGCCAAGAAGAAGTCTCTCGTCGGGGAAGAGCGACGAACCAGAACTCCTCGAACCTCGGGCAGAATGGACCGTGAAAACTGTGACAAATAAGAACAAAATTTATTTGGAGGTAAATAATAAGAACATCCTCACACAGAAATAAGAAGTATGCGGTTCAACTCCCGACGATCTCAATCCTCTACAAAAGGACAAAATTTATTTAGAGGTAAATAATAAGAACATTGTCTATGATTAAATATTTTAATAAATATTTTTTAACGATGCTAAAATAACGTGTTTGCTTTTGTAGTCAGTTAGACCGTATAAGGGGCGTTTGTACGTTCTCGGTGTGCTTCAAAAGAATATCGTTGAGGACGCGATGATGGTACCCCCCGTGGTTCAAGAGACTTACACATAAAAACAACGTATCGAGCATTCTTAAATCACGCTTCGTACCACATAAGATGCTTTTCAGGCAACGCAATCGATCTTCCAGAAATTCGTGCAAAGATGCATCACATGGAGAGCATCGTCGAGTTGCTAACCGGTCGATCGTATCAACCACCAACAACGACGGGGGAAACAACGCCGTGACAACATCCGGTAATCAACTCTAATGCACACTTTCACGAGATGTTGGAGACCACGGGGATGATGACGGCGCAACTGGTTTAGACGATATGTAAAATTATTTACGTTTTTAATTTGTAAAAAACTTTAATATTAATTAATATTTTTAAATTTTTTTAATTTTAATTTTTTTTGTTATTTTTTCAGTACATATTTCAATGAGTGCCCGTTGATATTTTTTAAAATTCTAACGGGCATTCGTTGAAACGAATATTTCCACCATTTTGCAATGGATGTCTATTGCCAGCTCTCGCCAAACTGTCAACGGGCTTCCGTTGGCGCAAATTATTTCCCGTTGTTTTTTATTGTGAATGGACGTGTAACGGATATCTGGTACAATTTTGCAACGGACATCCGTTGCAATTCTCGTAACGGTCATCTTTTGTTGTTCTTCTAACGGGCATCCATTGTCGCGTCCAACAGAAAGGTTCATTGCCATTCCATTGACATTTTTTCAACTGATTTGTTTCGTTGCAAGTCTGTTACAAATCGCAACGGATATGGATTTGCAACGAGCGATTCCTAACGACTCCAGATCCATAGCAATCCGTTGGGAATCGTCGTTTTCATTGGAATATTGGTGATTTCTAATGGATATGTCCGTTGGAAATCGCCTTTTTTTTTGTAGTGGCTATACAAGGATCTATGCAGACAACAAATATAACTTTCTTTCCTTTCTTCCACAAACCCTTCTAGTTGATGTATGAGAATATGTTCCGCAAGATTCAAAGTAGGGGTGGACAAAAGACCAACTGTCCCGACCCGAAACACATCCTGAACCTACGAAAAAAATACTTGAACTTGTAAGTTCTGATTTAGAGTCTAAAATGATAAGATTTACACTTTTGAATTCGGATTTTAATAATATAGAAATGGGTATCCGCAAGTACGCGAAAAAATTGTAATTCTACCCCTAATCTTAAAAACCCTAAAAATAACCCTAAACACCAATCACACTTTGCATGTCCTTAGTGTCGCCTCCTCTCCTCCTCACCTCGTCGCGTTGTCTCCTCTCCTCCTCAGTGTTGACTCATCTACTCATCACATTGTTTCCTCTCCTTCTCAGCATCGCCTCTTCTCCTCCTCACCTCGTCATCTCTCCTCCTCACCACCGCCTCACCTCATCGGGTTGTCTCCTATCCTCCTCACCTCATCATATTTTCTCCTCTCCTTCTCACATCGTCGTGTTGCCACTTCACCTCAACATCGTCTCCTCTCCTCCTCACCCCATCACATTGTTTCCTCTCCTCGGCATCGACTCTTCCTCTCCTCACAGTAGTATGCCTGCAGTAACCATGGTTCCTACGTTCCTTTTGGATAGATGTATCACATGGTTCTCCAGGGAAGTCATATTTACCGTCCATTGCTCATTGTTCAGGTATATTTATTATATTTTTTGTTTCTTCTTATTTTGTTTTAAATTTGCAGTGAGGAGTGTCTTCAATGGTTCTCTAAGGCAGTCCCATGGTTCTCCAAGTTCTCCAGCGTAGTCCTGTAGCTTTAGTATTTACCATCCATTGTTTCATTACTTCGAGTAAATGAGTGGTTGTTGGTCATGCAGTGAAGAGTTATAAGAATGAAGGGACCAAGTTTCCTCTCTTTGAGTTACCTATAAGATTTTTAGCATCGCCAATTTTATGATATAAGATTTGTTCTTAAGTAAATTGAATTCCAATTTTCGTTTTCAAACGCAATTGTTGATTAGAAAAGATGTAACCAAATTCATGAGGTGAAATTCGAGTTACAAATTCTATAGTTAATTTGATCCAAACTAACGGAATCTCTCATCCCAATCAGGTCGTGATGATGTACAATATCTTGCTATACAACTATTTGAAACTATTGTGGTGTTAGGAGTGGCAGGTGATTTCTGCCACAATCATATCGTGACAGTACAATTTAGTGCTTTAAATTTTTATCTATTAATTTATTTCAGTTTGTAGATTTCCCGATTCCGGTAACTTATGAGGGATGTTCCATATAGCTTGAAAAATGACATTATTCAGTTGAATAAGTTAAAGACTTATTTATGTTCTTATTATTACAGTATTTATTAAGTTGTTTTATTTTCTATTATAAGGTGTATTGCAATATTTATTTTTTATCTATGTGGCGGGTATTCGCGAGTTTTTACAAAATCTATGTGGTATTATGGGTTGCTCGTCTTAAGCAGGTATGAGTTTTGATAATAAAATATGTTATCCATGTTGGACGAATTTGAGTTTGGGTGGTGTGATTCTAGCAGATACTTGTGGGTGTCCACCCCTAGTAGAAAGTCAGTCTTAACTTCCAATTGTTCCAGTTTCAAGTTGTGAATGGTTACAGTTGACAAAAAAAAAAAGAACTTTCTCAGTGCTATATGTTTTGTAATAGGAGAGACATGTTCATTGGAGCCCACTCCTTCAACTTGTGTGTATTTATTTGCAACCAATCTAGCCTTAAACCTTAATTTTTCTACCCATTGGTACTCCAGATTTTCTCTCGAATATCCACTTGCAACCTATTATTTGTTTTCAATCCGGTTTTTTAACAAGTTTCCATGTGTTGTTCTTAGACTCTATTTCCTCTATTATAGCATTTTTCCACTGTGACTAGCCTTTGCTTCGAGAAATTATTTTGGGTTCATTTTGCCTTAACTGGTATGAACATAAACCACAAACCCAAATACATTTGAATGATTGTAAATTTGTTATGTCCTTGACCATATATCTTAAGGAAACTTGAATTCAATTGTTGTGGATGGAGATCTATTTATGGTATATACGACAACATATGTAGTCTCAGCGTAAAATATTTTCTTGTTGTAAAGGTTATGTCCATAAATACAATTAACGGAAAATACAAGGACATAATATGTAGGTTCCACTAATTACATAATTAAGTTATAATCACAAAATTTACAAACATTCTAAAGAGAGACGAAAAAGAGAAAATAATTTTTCTCGATTTCTACCACGACAAAGGTTGAACGGTGGAACCAATCTCGGTGAAGATTATTTGTGGAGGCAACGCAGTATCGTTGCTACATTTTGCACCATGCAATTATTAAAGGTTAGTAATTCGAACCATTGGTTGTTTACTTTTTTATGAAAAACATAACTCGAAACCTAAATCATAAAACTTGAAATCAGTCGCAATCGTGAAAGTTACAACTCAAGAGTGGATGCTCGACCGATCGTATGATCATTCGGGTCGAGCGAATTTTTGGGCAGAATTAGATTTTGGTTAAGTAGCCCTCAACCAATCATTCTATAAGAGATGTTTCATTTGACCGAGTGTGATGTTACGTCGTGTGATGTCACGTGCAGATACTTGACCTAATAATTGTCTGCTTGGGTCGATCAAATTCATTGTACGGAATTTTTGATTTTGGATGATCAATTTTCGATCAAGCATTTTGTTATAGTGGGATTGCTCAACCAAGTGTCATGAGTACCAAACGAGCAATTGGTTGCTTCGGCAAAGTGGATTCGTCGATTCGAAAAAAAATGTTTGACCCCGTAAAGGTTGTTTGAGTCAAACGATTTGAGGTAGACAATTGTTTGACCAAGCTGCATGACTGCTCGGGTCTTGAACCTACTAGAAGAATCACATAATGGCAATGCGATTGTGAACAGGGTTGCTCAAACCAAATAATTTTACTCGATGGTGCTTTCGACCGAGTAAAGGGGTATCTAGGGTCGAGCAAATCCACTAGACAAAATTGAAAAGTATTGTTCAACCTGAAAAATTTCTCGAGTGATGGTCTCTTGGACCGAGCGTATGATCGCTTGGGCTAAGAGTTCCCTATGTGACCAGAAAGTGGACGAGCAGTATGACTCAAGACCGAGCAATCTATCACAATAGCAAACCATCATTAATAATTAATAGTTCAGTTCTAAGGGTTAATTTTTTTAACCAAATGACTTTCACGTCATATCTGGATGCACTTTTCGGGATCTTATTTATGTACTACAGTTTGACTACTAGTAACACATAAATTGATATTCGACACATTTAGTCTGTTGTATCGGATGCATAGTAGCATTCATTGATTAGATTGTACAGGCGCATGGACTACCCAAGGGTACATATCTTAATCTTTGATAAAGATGATGGGTGAACTCAAATACGTCCATAAGTGCGACTTGACTACCAAAAGACTATATGATGTAGAGTTACTACGATATTGCAATATTAACCAAGTCAATGTGTTTGAGATGCAACCTGACTACCAGAGGGATCATTCATATTAAAAGATTACGGAAACTACTAATAAGAAATAAGATTTAAAATGCTATAATAGCGTTGATTGGTGGTAGTGTTATTTAGATGAAGTCCATATATGAATTACTTATGCATTATGAGAAGTGTTCTCGTAAATTTCGTTTTCAATCTATTTTATATATCATCTTGACAAGTGAGGAATAATGTATTCTATATCATTGGAATCGGTACTAGAAGTCCATAAGTTAGTGGAGATCAACTTTGATGACTGGTACAGAAACCTAAGGTTGATTCTCATGCACAAGAAACTTATCGCTATGATCGATAAGGCAACCATGACTGTACCCACTACTGATGACGATGATGGGATGGGTATTTTTGTGAAGTAGACGGGTGACTTGATCACCAACAAGTGCATCATTTTAATATCCATGAGTCCTGATCTCCAGCGTCAGTATCAAGACACGGAACCAATGGACATCACCATACATCTTAAGAAATTGTATGAGCCCTAGAGCAAGACGACTAGGTTTCAGCTGTCTAAGGCTCTGTTCAAGGCCAAGATGGCTCCAAACACTCATGTTAGCTCTTCTTCAAAGAAAATGAAGAGGGAAAGCTAGTCCAAGAAGTTTTCCTTGGCCAAGGGTGATTTACACAACCTAAGGCAAAGGATGCCAAGGACAACCATGTCGATGTGGTCTGCTTCTTCTATAAGAAGAATGGGCACTCGAAAAAGAAATGCAAGGAGTATCTTGCATCCCTCAAGGGGAAGAAATCAGGTATGATTCTCATGAAAAATGTTTTCATGATTTACTTTGTTACCATTGATTCGATTATGTGGGTATTAGATATCGACAGTAGTTTTAATATCTACAATATGTTGTAGGGACTGAGGATCAGCATGAGGCTGCAGAGAGAAGACTTCAATCTATATGACGGGAATGGAGTAAGCATTGCGGAAAGTTCGTGGATGATCATTTGAATCAGACTTTCTTCTAGCATTATAGGCTCTGTCATATAGGGAAGAAATCGATAAACTCATTGCATCGAGATGGATATCTCAGATAGTATGATTATAAATCATACGTAACTTGTCAATTTTGTCTTAGAGGGAAAATAACCAAGTCTCCCTTTACGGGAAAAGGAGAACAAGCCATATAACTTTTAGGACTGGTACACACTTATATATGTGATTCAATGAGGGTTTGATGTGTTCCAAGTTAAACAAATATTAACCTAAACTACCCACAAATGCATGACACGTGTGTAGTACTCTAGGTGTGGATCCCACAGGAACTACGCAACGCAATCTAAACTCAAACTACGAATCAAAATTGCAAACACACGGAATATTGGTTTTAAGAATGAAATACTAAAAACAATACACTAACGAGTTAACAGTGAGACAAATGTTCTAGGAATCTGGTTTCACCATAAGACTACCGGAACCAACAATCAACCTATCTAATCTTACAATCACAATCGAGTTATCTAAGACAGACAATCCTAATATGAAATCTACCATCTCTCAAGGCATAGACACGTGAAGAAAGCTTTCCTTGTTGTAGGTCTATTATGGCACCAGCAGTAGCTAAGAAAAGTCTACCAAGAATAATGGGCACCCTAGCATCTTCCTTTATGTCAAGTACAACAAAATCAATGGGAATGCAAATATTACCTACCTTGATGGGAACATTTTCAATAATTTCCACCGGATATCTTACCGAGCGATCCGCGAGGCGTAGAGACATCTTTGTAGGTTTAAGCTCTCCGAAGTTCATCCGCTTGAAGACCGAGTGTGGCATGATGCTCATGCTTTCTTCTAAATCACACAAAGAATTTTCAATGTCAATATTACCTGGTGTGCATGGAATGGAGAAGCTTTCCAGGTCCATCAACTTCGGTGGCAGCTTGTTTTGAAGGATGGCGTTGCATTCCTCGGTGAGTGCTACCGTGGAAGCTCTTCGATATGTCTTTCTTTGGAAAATGACCTCCTTGAGGAGTTTAGCGTGATTAGGCATCTTTTGGAGGGCTTCCAAGAATGGGATGTTAATGTCAAGCTTATTGAGGTCCTCTATAAACCTGTGTACTCGTTCTTCATTCTTACTGCTCACCAACCGTTGAGGAAACGGTATTGGAGGTTGGTACGCTGGTCAAGCAATGTATGGTTTGTCCAAATCTGGTTTGACTCCTTCCATAATCGCGATGGTACATTTTCCTTTTCTCATGGACGTTCCAGAAACTTGGTCTTGCTCTTTGGAGGGTGAATGCTCAATCATATCAGTGTTGCAAGCGGTAATAGCGTTCACGTACTCTCTCGGATTTAAGTCGGGTTTACCGGGAAACTGTCCGGGATTCTGAGAGGACGAGGCTGCTTGTTGTGCTATAGAGTTTTCTAGTATCTTCACATGTGTGCTCAAGGATTCCATATGAGTTTTGAGCTCGCTAATCGTTGTCCCCACATCTGCTTGAGTCGATTGTTATTGCCTGTGCTCTTTGATAAATTCGAGCATTACCGTCTCAAGGTTCGACGAAGGGGCTTCAAGAGCTTGAGGAGCTTGCGGAACTTGCTGAGCATGCTGAAATTTCTGGTAATCTTGTTTGTATCGCTGTTGTGGTTGTTGAAATCCCGAATACTTTATCGGTTGAGTTGTTCGGTATGAAAGATTCAGGTGGTTCCTCTAATTCGGGTTGTAGGTATTCCCGAATTGCGTGGTTCCTTGCTTCTGGGAATAATTCATCTATTCCATGTTCTCTTGCACTTGCGTTGATAAGCCAAGTGTTTTGTATCTCCACAATTCACATAGTACATGGCGTTCACTGTGTTGCACGTCGCTCTACTCTGATTCGGCTCATATAGGCGTCGAGTGCTATGAGGCATACCTCTTGGTGTGGACCACATGGTGTGGACCACATGGTGTGGTTCATGGCGAGGTTATCAAACAGATCGTATGCCTCCTCCACACTCAGATCCATAAACCGTCCTCTAGCAATGTTATCCAACGTCGTTCAGTGTTAGTCTGCGATTCTGTTATAGAAAGTTTGGATAACATACCACTGCTCGAGACCATGGTGTGGACACATCTGTAAAAGATCCTTAAATCTGCCCCACGCTTCGTACAACATTTCTCCATCTCTGCATCTAAACGTTGTGATTTCTCTCCCCCCCCCTCCCTTCATCTAGATCGTCTTGCTTGGAAGAAAGAACCATGATAAGAAAAGTGTGCAGAGCTGGTCCCAAGTAGTGATTGAATCATCTGGATGCGATTGCAACCAAGTTTTCGCTCGTCCCCCAATTGAGAAGGGGAAGAGACGCAATAAGATCGCATCTTCCAAGACTCCGTGTATTTTGAGCGTACCGAAAAGCTCTAGAAAGTCTCTGAGGTGCTGATGGGGATCCTCGTGATTTCCACCTACGAATTGCTTCTGATAAAGCATGTTAATCATTGCTGGCTTAATTTCAAACTGTTCTCTAGCAACAGCAGGCATCCGTATGTCTGTTTGCACGTTTTTCATATTCGGCACTACATAATCTCTGAGGCGACGTGGTGATCCGATTCAAACTTAAACAATTTTTAACCTAAACTACCCGCAAATGCATGACACGTGTGTAGTACTCTAGGTGTCGATCCCACAGGGACTACGCAACACAACCTAAACTCAAACTACGAATCAAACTTGCAAATGAACGGAAATAGATTTCAGGAATGAAATACTAAAAACAATAAACTAATGAGTTCTTAACAGTGAGACAAACGTTCTAGGAATCCAGTTTCACCACAAGACTACCGAAACCAACAATCAACTTATCTAATCATGCAATCGCAATTAAGTTATCTAAGGCAGACGATCCTAATATGATATCTACCTTCTCTCAAGGCATAGACATGTGATCTAGTCAAGTTATCTCCTACTTTCGTGGCTGACACCTTAAGCTAAACCCATAAGTTATGTGATTCATCCGTTTTACCCTCAACCGTTGCTACCCTACTTTCATGGCCTAACATCGGTTGTTCTAAGCCCGATATTTTGGAATTAGGATTCTCCTTTCGGTCCTTCTCCTAAGTTCCTAAAACATGCATCTACTTGGCCTTCGTAAACACAAGTCAATCAAGCACTCAGACAAAGAATAGATAAACGAAAATGGGAAATTGCATTCAAAGATAAATCAAAGTGGTTTTCGGATAACCAAGGGCTAATCCCTTCTCCTAGAACAAAACAACTACTCGCTCATGCGTTCATAAGCAAACAACATAATCTAAGTAGAGAGTCTAAAGAATATAAAAACCAAACGAAACTAAAGTCCTGAATTGATCTCCATTGCCCCTTGAATGTCTCCTCTGCAAGAACTCACGAAGAGCTCTCCTCTCTACTCTCTTTCTGCAACTCTCTTTCTGCAACTCTCTCTCTAATTGTTGTGTTTTTCATTTCCAAACTTAAGTGAACGAACCCTAGCTCTCCTCCTTGTCTTTCATTTTTTCTTTCTTTCCTTTTCTCCTCTTTTTCCTCTTTGGTCGTTCACTTCCTTTCCTCTTTGTTGCAGCTTGCTATTTTTGTGAGTTTCTCATTCTTCTTTGCATTGATTTCTATTCTTGAGTAAGTGGGCATGTTTCCATTCTATTTTCCAGCCATATAACTCTCATTCCTCTTCTCTAACAATTTTTTCTTTTTGTATAGGCAACTAACCACTTTCTTTTCCTCTTTCCCGCAAGATTCCTTTTCTTGTTTCTGCAGGTGACGGACGCGACCCGTGCGGGCTGGAGTGTATGCCCCACACGGGCTCCCTTGCTGGTGCTGGATCCCCTTGGGCTGATGCACAGCCCGAGCTGTGCTGTGTTCGCTGGAAATAGGCCCCGCGCGGACTGAGGTGTGCCCCACGCGGGCTAAAGTGTACCCCACGCAGGCTGAGGAATTCCTTGAAGACCCGTGCGTGCTGAGGAGTGCCCTGACCCGTGCTGAGTTTGCTGGAGGTTAGTGTCCGCGCGGGCTTTGTTAATGCCCCGTGTGGGCTGTGTTAGTCCTTGTCGATACTCGTCCCGTTTGCTCAGTTATGATCCTCGATGGTAGTACTTTGTCTCGTGTACGTCCTTTAGCTCCAAAATGAACCAAATACGCATTAAAACCTGTAAGAACACGAATACATGAAATGAGTAAAACAGATACAAAATGATACGTAAACATCACATCTATATCATAAACATCTCTAAATTCGTGCAAGAAATACGTATGAAAATCAAACGATCTAAATTCCATAGACTTGAATGTTTGCTTGTTCCTAAGCAAACATAAACGTAGACACTTGGGGTATACAAAACCAAGAATTTCCTTTTCTCGTAGAAATGCCGCTAAAGCGAACCTAACCGATCAACTAGCAAGTCGAGAGCAAATTCGGCCTAATTAAATTTTCAATCTTCATTCTAGGTTCACCATTTGGATAGAGATAATAAACGATAAACTAGCCTAGGGACCTCATCTAGACCTCCCACAAGCAACACTAGGATTCCCAAAGAATTACGAGCTATTATTTTTCAGCCGACTAATAAGTTCTAATGCTTAGGAAAAACCTAGCTCAAACATGCCAAATGTCACAGAAAAGGCTAACTTCTTAAGCATCCTAGGTTAAGGGTTCATATCAAAACGTGGCACCGGACAAGTGCCTAGGAAGACTCTGACTCACGAAAACAAAAACAAACTAAAAACTACGAAATCAAAGAGAAAATAAAAGAAAATGAAACAAAGTCACCTGACAAACGTGAGCTGTTCCCCTAGACTTGAATTGAACGGCGTCCTCGACGTGAAGCTCCGATGGAGGGTAAGAGAAGTGAAGTCACATTTGTAGTGGTATTCGTTTTTTGTGTTTTTTTGTGCTTTTCTTTTTGTTTTTAAAAAATTAACCGAGTCTTAAACTAAACAACTAAGAAAAATAGAAAAAAAAACAGCTGGATTGCCTCCCAGAAAGCGCTTATTTAACGTCTTTAAGCTTTGACGTCTTCATTCCTCATGTGGGCGCGATGGATGGATCGGAAAGGGAAATGGAGTTTCCACTTTCGATCGGTTGAGCGGCTTCGTATAGTTTTAATCGCTTCCCATTAGCTTTGAATGTTCCGCTCGAATCACTCCATAGTTCCAATTCTCCATGAGTGAAGACTTCTCGCACCTAAAAAGGACCAGACCAACGGGACGGTAGTGTGCCCGAGAAAAGCTTAGGATGAGAATAAAAAAGTAGAACTAAGTCACCTAGTTGGAAGTCATGAGGTGGGGTCTTTTCGTCGTGCCATCCCTTAGTCACTACTTCTTTCTTTGGCACCTCATATGCGGAATTCACTCGTTCGTTGTCCGAGGTTGGACAAATGATATCTACATCAAAATATTTTATGATGTCTTTTTCCATTGCCTCTTGCAAGTGCGAGTGCAGCCTCCTTTGAGTTTCTGTGGAAGGTTCGTGATTGTCTTCCGTATAATTTCCATGCATACATATTGAAGAGCTGACTTTCCTATGCTTCTTTATGCGAGTGGGTTGTTTCCTCATCTCATCTGCACTCAAGTTAGCATTCATAACAGCAGGATATGTTTTATCGCATTTAACGTACTTATACCGAAAAGAAGACGGAGGAGGTTTAGGCTCAAGTTCGGGCGTCTTCTCCACTGCGAAACCAGCTTGCGTTTCGTGTGGTATCTCCTCACATGGGGTGTCTCCTAGTGCTGCAATAGCACTCATGAATATCGTGTACAGCTTGGCTCCTTCGTCCGTAAATCCTGCATCTTGCAAACTCGTGTTAAGCATCACATAAGAGGATCGGAGACACTTACATGATCAAGCGTGTCTTTTGCTAACTCATCCAGCGAATCAACTCTAAGGCAAGAATCCTTGAAGGAAGGTCCGTTCATAGTGTTGGACAAGTTAAACTCTATCGTCTCATCTCCAACACGTAAAGAAATCTTTCCTTATTGTACGTCTATCATGGCACATGCAGTAGCTAGGAACAGTCTACCAAGAATAATAGTTATCCTAACATCTTCCTTTATTTTAAGTACAATAAAATCAGTTGGAATGAAAAGATTACCTACCTTGGTGGGAACGTTTTCAATAATTCCCATCGGATATCTTAGCGAACGATCCGCAAGACGTAGACACATCTTAGTAAGTTTGAGATCTCTAAAGTTCATCCGCTTGAAGATCGAGTGTGGCATGATGCTCACGCTTGCTCCTAAATCACACAAAGCATTGTCAATGTCAATTTAACCTATTGTGCATGGAATGGAGAAGCTTCCGCGGTCCTGCAACTTTGGTGGCAGCTTGTTTTGAAGGATAGCGCTGCATTCCTCGGTAAGTGCTACCATATCGTTCTCTTCGATATGCCTCTCTTTTGAAAGAACCTCTTTTGATGAGTTTGGCGTGATTAGGAATTTTTTTGAGGGCTTCCACGAATGGGATGTTGATGTCAAGCTTCTTGAGACCCTCTACAAATCTGCCCACTCGTTCTTCATTCTTGCTGCTCTTCAACCATTGAGGAAACGGTATTGGAGGTTGGTATGCCGATGGAGCAACATATGGTCTGTCCAGATCTGATTCAACTCCTTCTATAATCGCGATGGTACGTTTGCCTATTTTCATGGATGTTCCAGCAACTTGGTCCTGCTCCTTGGAGGGCGAGCTCTCGATCATATCAGTGCTGCACACGGTAATAGCGTGCACGTACTCTCTCGGGTTTAATTCGGGTTTTCCGGGAAGCCGTCCGGGATTCCGAGAGGATGAGGCAGCTTATTGTGCTACGGACTTCTCTAAGCTCTTCACATGGTTGTTCAAGGATTCCATCTGAGTTTTGAGCTCGTTGATCGCTGTCTCCACATCCGCATTGAATTTGGCTTGAGTCGATTGTTGCTGCCTTTGGTCCTTGATAAATTCAAGCATTACCGCCTCAAGGTTTGACGAAGGGGTTTGAGGAGGTTGAGGAGCTTGTGGCACTTGCTGAGCATGCTGAAATTGCTGGTTATCTTGCTGGTACGTTTGTTGTCTTTGCTGAAATCCCGAATAATTCATCAGTTGAGTCGTTCGGTATGACAAGTTCGGGTGGTTCGTCCAATTCGGGTTGTAGGTATTCCTGAATTGTGTGTTTCCTTGCTGCTGGGCGTAATTCATGTATTCCACGTTCTCTTGCAGCATGGATTGATAAGCCATGTGTTTTGTATCTCTGCAATTCATGCAGTACATGGCGTTCGCTGCATTGCCCGTGGCTCTGCTCTTATTCGGCTCATATAGGCGTCGAGTGCTGTGAGGCATACCTCTCGGTGTGGACCACATAGTGTGGTTCATGGCGAGGTTATCGATCAGCTCGTATGCCTCCTCGACGCTCAGATCCATAAACGAACCAATGTCGTTCAGTGTTCGTCTGAAATTGCATTGTAGAAAGTTTGGATAACATACCACTGCTCGAGACCGTGGTGTGGACACATCTGTAGAAGATCCTTAAATCTGTCCCACGCTTCGAACAACATTTCTCCATCTCTGCATCTAAACGTTGTGATTTCCCCCTCATCTGGATCGTCTTGCTCGGAAGAAAGAACTGTGATAAGAACAGTGTGCAGAGTTGGTCCCAAGTACTGATTGAATCAGCGGGATGCGATTGCAGCCAAGTTTTTGCTCGTCCTCCAATTGAGAAGGGGAAGAGACACAGTAAGATTGCGTCTTCCGAGAATCCGTGTATTTTGAACGTACCGAAAAGCTCTAGGAAGTATCTAAGGTGCTGATGGGGATCCTCGTGTCCACCCACGAATTACTTCTGATAAAGCATGTTGATCATTGCCGGCTTAATTTCAAACTGTTCTCTAGCAACAGCAGGCATCCGTATGGCTGTTTTCACGTTGTTCATATTCGGCACCACATAATCTCTGAGGCGAAGTGGTGATGCGATTCAAACTTAAACAATTATTCACTTAAACTACCCACAAGTGCACGACAAGTGTGTAGTACTCTAGTTATCGATCCCACGGGGACTACACAACACAACCTAAAATCAAACTACAAATCCAACTTGCAAACGAACGAAATATTGATTTTAGGAATGAAATACTAAAAACAATAAACTAACGAGTTCTTAACAGTGAGACACACGTTCGAGGAATCCGGTTTCACCACAAGACTACCGAAACGAACAATCAACCTATCTAATCATGCAATCCCAATTCAGTTATCTAAGACAGACAATCCTAATATGATATCTACCCTCTCTCAAGGCATAGACACGTGATCTAGTCAAGTTATCCCCTACTTTCGTGGGTGACACCTTAAACTAAACCCATAAGTTATGTGATTCATCTGTTTTACCCTCAACCATTGCTACCCTACTTTCGTAGCCTAATCTCGGTTGTTCTAAACCTAATTATCCAGAATTAGGATTCTCCGAAGTTCCTAAAAAATGCATCTACTTGGCCTTCGTAAACACAAGTCAATCAAACACTAAGACAAAGAATAGGTAAACAAAAACGGGAAATTGCATTCAAAGATAAATCAAAGTGGTTCCAAGATAGCCAAGGGCTAATCCCTTCTCCTAGAACAAAACGGCTACTCGTTCATGCGTTCAAAAGCAAACAACATAATCGAATTAGAAAGTCTAAAGAACATAAAAACCAAATGAAACCGAAGTCCTAAATTGATCTCCAATGCCCCTTGAATGTCTCCTCCGCAAGAACTCATGAAGAGCTCTCCTCTCTACTCTCTTTCTGCAACCCTCTTTCTATAACTCTCTCTAACGGCTTTGTTTTTCCTCTCTAAACTTAAGTGAACGAATCCTAGCTCTCCTCCTTGTCTTTCCTCTTTTCTTTCTTTCCTTTTCTCCTCTTTTTCCTCTTTGGCCATTCACTTCCTTTCCTCTTCTTTCCTCTTTGTTGCAGCTTGCCGTTTTTTTTTAGTTTTACATTCTTCTTTGCATTGATTTCTATTCTTGAGTAAGTGGGCACGTTTCCATTCTATTTCCAGCCATATAACTCTCATTCCTCTTCTCTAACAATGTTTTCTTTTTGTGTAGGCAACTAATCACTTTCTTTTCCTCTTTCCCGCAAGTTTCCTTTTCTTGTTTCTACAGGTGACGGACGAGACCCGCACGGGCTGGAGTGTGTGCCCCGCGCGGGTTCCCTTGCTGATGCTGGATCCGCTCGGGCTGATGCACAGCCGAAGCTGTGATGTAATCGTTGGAACTAGGCCTACGGGGCTGAGGTGTACCCCACGCGAGCTGAGGAGTGCCTTGAAGACCCGTGCGTGCTGAAGAGTGTCTCGACCCGTGCTGAGTTTGCTGGAGGTTATAGCCCGCACGGGCTAGGTGAATGCCCTGCTTGGGCTGTGTTAGTCTTTGCCATTACTCGTCCCGTTCTCTTCGTTATGATCCTCGATTGTAGTACTTTGTCTCGTGTACGTCCTTTTGATTCAAAATGAACCAATACACAATAAAACCTGTAAGAACATGAAAACACGAAAACGAGTAAAACAGATACAAAATCATACGTAAACATCGCATCTATATCGTGAACATCTCTAAAATCTTGCAAGATATACGTATGAAAATGAAACGATTAGTGGAGGAGCTGTGGTTCTCGCGGTGCGAGTTGTTGTTGCTGCATATGTCCATGGCCGTCCTGATTATACATCACTCGTTGATCTGATGGCTCTGCGAAGGACAAATAAAAATTATTTAGGTAGAAAGAACGAAAGAAAAGAAAACAAAAAGAAAAAAAACAAGAATGACTCTATGCTCGAATCTAAGACGTGTTTACAATAATCCCCGGCAACGGCGCCAAAAATTTGATGCGATTCAAAGTTAAACAAATATTAACCTAAACTACCCGCAAGTACACGGTACATGTGTAGTACTCTAGGTGTCGATCCCACAGGGACTACGCAACACAACCAAAACTCAAACTACGAATCCAACTTACAAACGAACGAATATTGGTTTTAAGATTGAAATACTAAAAACAAATAAACTAACGAGTTTTTAACAGTGAGACGAACGTTTTACGAATCCGCTTTTACCACAAGACTACCGAAACCAACAATCAACCTATCTAATCATGCAATCCCGATCAAGTTATCTAAGACCGATGATCCTAATATGATATCTACCCTCTCTCAAGGCATACACACATGATCCAGTCAAGTTATCCCCTACTTTCCTGGCTGACACCTTAAGCTAACACCATAAGTTCTGTGATTCATCCGTTTTACCCTCAACTGCTACTACCCTACTTTCGTGGCCTAACCTCGGTTATTCTAAACCTGATTATCCGAAATTACAATTCTCCTTTCGGTCCTTCTCCTAAGTTCCTAAAACATGCATCTACGTGGCCATCGCAAACATAAGTCAATGAAGCACTCAGATAAAGAGTAGATAAACGAAAACGGGAAATTTCATTTAAAGATAAATCGAAGTGGTTCCCGAATAGCCAAGGGCTAATCCCTTCTCCTAGAACAAAACGACTACTCGCTCATGTGTTCAAAAGCAAACAACATAATTGAAGTAGAAAGTTCTAAAGAACATAAAAACCAAATGAAACCGAAGTCTTGAATTGCCAATGCCCCTTGAATGTCTCCTCTCCAAGAACTCACGAACAACTCCTCTCTCTATTCTCTCTCTGCAACTCTCTATACTCTAACGTCTCTTCTCCCTCTAAAACTGAAGTGAATTCGCCTCCTTGGCTCTCCTCCTTGTCTTTCCTCTTTTCTTTCTTTCCTTTTCTCCTCTTTTCCTCTTTGGCCGTTGACTTCCTTTCCTCTTCTTTCCTCTTTGTTGCGGCATGCTGTTTTGTGAGTATATGGACACATTTCCTTCCTATTTTCCTGCCATATAACTCTCATTCCTTTTCTCTAACAATGTTTCCTTTTTGTGTAGGCAACTAACCACTTTCTTTTCCTCTTTGGACGAGTTTCCTTTTCTTGTTTCTGCAGGTGACGGACGCGACCCAAGCGGGCTGGAGAGTGTGCCCCGCGCGGGCTCCTTTGCTGAAACTGCACCCACTTATTCTGGGGGCTTCCCCGTGTCGTGCGGAAGTTCCTGGAGTTGTTGGAAGTTAGGCCCCGTGCGGGCTAAAGTGTATGCCCCACGTGGGTTGTGATTAAATGATGAGTTTGTGCGTGCTAAAGCCTGCACCGAGTTGTGCTTTGGTTGCTGGTGGTTGTGCCCCGCGCGGGCTATGAGTTCCACCCCGCGTGGGCTATGTCGGAGCTGATGATCCATGCTGTTTCTCGTCCCGTTTGTTCCGTTATGATCCTTGATGCTAATACTTTGTCCTGCGTACGTTCTTTAGCTCCAAAATGAACCAAATATGCATTATAACCTGTAAAAACATAAAAACACGAAAACGAGTAAAACGGATACAAAAATCATACATAAACATCACATCTTTATCTATGAAAAGGAGATGATCAATGCTTCACGCTTCTGTTTCAATAAGTTTCACACCTTCCCAGAGAAATAATCTTTAATAGTAATAAAGAGGGATCTACACTTGTTGAACCTCACAAGTCTGAGTGTATGTAATCTATCACACCTTTAGTTGTGTAATTTGTAGTGGTGAAGCTAAACTCGTGAGCTTTTCCTAGCACATAGTTTTCACAAAAGTTCACTTCTTTGATCTTTGAGTTATTTTCGATAAAATTTGCAGTCCTTTTATGCTCATGTGATCGAGCATTTTGTGCCACAAAGAAATCTCATCCATGTCCTCTTTAGTGACATGAATCTTCCTTGCAACTGTATAGCCATCAAGAATGTGCAATCCAATTTCCAAAGTACATTAGAGCTTGACAATCTGTCTCATTAGGATCTTGAGACTTCATCTTTTTATTTATACTACTAGCCTTCTTTATCAAAGTCTCTCAAAGAGATAAGATTCCTTTTTAAGTCAGGTTTGAATCTCATGTCATCACCTTCTTTAGCCCATCATGATTCTTGATTCTGATAGAACCTATCCCTTTGATATCAAAAGTCTTGTTGTCACCGTAAAGTACCACTCCTTCATTAATTTCTAAGAAATCCTCAAGCCATTGCCTTCTAGATGTATTGTCGAAGGTACATCTAGAGTCATGATCCTATTTTCTCCTCGATCTTTGTTTGATATGGTTAAAACATATGTCTCAATCACATCATTTGATGAAATATCTTCATCCCTTCCATTTTATTGTTCTTAGAAGTTTATGTTCTCCTTTGAGGGACAATCCTTTTTTAAATGTGCATCTTCTTTTCATGTCCAGCAACTTCTTTTTCCTTTATCTTTTGATTTCTATATTGATCTTCCTTTGTTCTTGAATCTTGGTTGTCCATCTTCTCTTATCTACCCCTAACATATAATCCCACACCAGTCATAGCTTGTATTTTCTTTTAGGCATTCAACTCCAATTCCTTGGAAAATGATGTTGAAGTAACCTCCTCAAGTGGGAGAGCTTTCCTGCCATATTCAGAGTAATACTCAGTTATTTGTACTGACTGGAAATTGAGTTCATCAAGAACACAATTTTATCTCATCTCATATACTATTTTGTATGCTATTAAGGTCTAAAACTAGTTTAAGAAATCGTCTACATTTTCTTCCATGGATTTTTATTCATCTATCATAAAACTGTAGAACCTTTGTTTTAGAAACATGTTTGGAAAAGATTTTGATAAGAACATCTTTTCCAATGTGTTCCACGTACTAGCAACCATTTTCTCATGAGCCACCTTTCGCAATATGGTGTGTAACAAACAAATTATAAAGAGATTCTTTATCCTTATGCTCTTGTCAAAATTCGATGGATCTACATCAATCTTTTAGATTCAGAATCACTTTCTTTCAAGCTTCTTCTGTTGGTTCTTCCTCAAGAACTATGTGTAACCCCATTACTTAAAATTAACAAGAACCTCCAGTTTCCATAAAGTGAAATTTTTTTTTCATCAAATTTCTCCATCTCTAGTCTTCCACTAATCATTTCTTGAATTTTGCCTAATACTTGTTTTATGTCCTTTCTTGAATCTTTTCGTCGATCTTCTACCTCCGGATGAATTTCTGGCTTTCGATCTACCAACTTTTTCAACTTCAATTCCTTCAATGAAATCATGCTCTGATACCACTTATAACGTTTGAGATTGCGATTGATTTTTAGTGAATGAATACCTCACAAACACATAGAAATTGAAATTGAAGATCTTTCACAAGAATTTACGAGTTTTATTGAACTAGTATGATTCAACCTACATCCCTGAAAAAGTATTGATCAAGAAATCGATAAGAACCACACAAAATTTTGAAGATTACAAGACCCGAAATGATAAACCACACTTTTTCTAACTTCTCTCTGGTCCGCAACACTTTCTTCGGACACTATATTTTCTCTTATAAGAATAGAGGCTTAACAGAAACAAACAAACTTTCCCGCCCCCGTTAGCCGAACCCACCATCAAATACCCAGTTATTATGATTAATGAACCGTAATTGAGTAAAACATCAAACTGAGCAAAGCCCTTAATCGAAAGGGGGAACTTTAAAAATACCCTCGTAGGGCTAAAGTGCTTCAAAAATACCCTTCACTGAAAAAAAAAGTTTCAACTTCAAATCTACCCTTAAATATTGATAATCCCATATTACACTTGTCGACAATTTTTCTCTCTCCTCAAGAACACCTCGATTTCTCACTCTACTGTGGCGCGAAAATAACTGTTCTCCCACACCACGACAGATTCGGCGAGAGTAGCTTGAAATCGGCATCAGATTCGCTGCCAATAGGTTAAATCGTTTGTTGTCAACAAAGAAGCTTGCAATTAAGCAGGTTCTGCAGACAAACTATTGCACTGGGTCACAGAGTCTTAGGGGTCCAAGAGTCGCAGGGGCAAAGGACACATGCGACCCTTGTCTTTTCGAACCTTGGACCCATGCAACCCTTGTCCCTCTGCGACCCTTAGACCCGTGAGTGGTACAATAAAAACCCTCTCATCAAGAGTGGCTCTGGTGACGTTAAAGACCATGTCACCTTCGTGACAGAAAAGTACGACATCCCTAATACGAATGTTTTGGTCGTTGTAGAAATCTATCCATCCATCAGTGAATTTGGAGCCATACAACTTGACCCTTGTACCTCTGCGACCATTGGACCCCTACGAACGGGTAAAAGGGTCGCAGGGTCAAGGGTGGAACGGATAAAAGGTTCGCAAGGGACAAATGGTGCGACCCTTGTACCTCTACGACCATTGGACCCCTGTGACCCTTTACGCTATATTATTAAAAATTATTTACAAATAATATGAATAATTTTTAAAAAATTACAATGTACAAAGTTGAATTATCCATTCCCAAAATATGTTACAAATAAACTATTAAAAAAACAATGTATCAAATTACATCTTCCATAATCAACGAGTAAACATTTTTTAGACCCTTGGACCGTGCGACCCTTGTCCCTTTCCGACCCTTGTCTCCCTTCGACCCTTGTACCTCTGCGACCACTTGGACCTCTGCGACCACTTGGACCACTAAAACCCTTATCTCCCTTCGACCCTTGTATCTCTGCGACCCTTTGTCCCCTGTGACCATCGGATCCTCTACGACCTTTTTCTCCCTTCGACCCTTTTCTCCCTTCGACCGTTGTACCTCTGCGACCCTTTGTCCCCCGGGACCCTTGGACCCTCTACGACCCTTATTATAATAATAGTAAATCCACAAAAACATTGATACTAACAATAATACATTCTATTGAATAATAGTAAAAAAACCAATCAAATACAAACATGAATTTTGTTGTTCAAATGAGGTTCAAAGCAATCAAAATACAACGGAATTCAATCTATGATGATTATAGGGGCAAGCAGTAGACAAGGTACATCATCAAGAATGGTGTCCAGTTCGACTTTGAGGGTACAACCCACGTTAAAGCCATTATCGTGATAAAACTTTGTCTAACCCCTGGTGATGCTAGTGCCACCGCATTTCACGGGCCTTAGATGTGCCTCTCAAACTTCTGAGTAATTGGTTATCAGATCAACCTTACTTCGTCTACCGCAAAGATCATTCGACCTCGCAAACTCTATCGGAAGTGTGCGATAACCGAATAAATTTACAACAACGCCAAACTAATGCATATACGGCCAGATTTGATTAATCGAATAAATCGGTTTGAATTCACTTACCACTGCATCTACAGCCAGATTTGAACGCGTGACTGGTACCGTGAAAATCCTCTCACCAGAAAAAGATGACCTTGCTTCTATGAAATGTTGCATTTTCGGCAAAAAATTGATAGAAGATGATGAGAGTTAGAGAGAGAGAGAGAGAGAATGTGTCGTTATTAGAAAAAAAAGAAAACGGCTGGAATACGAAAAGACATGACCCTGACATCGAATCTTCGTCGGATGGAATTCGAAATCTTTTTTCAAATTTTGGTGAAAAGTTCGGCGGGAATTTTGGTAAAAATGATAAAATGTTAAAAACCAATCAAAATTGAGGGTGGAATGGGTTGCATGGGTCGCATATATACGAAATCAACGAATTTAGCGGTTTATAATGATAAAATGCCAAAAACCAATCAAAACTATACATTTACACGTCAAACTAATTAATGCCAAATAAGGGTCGCATGGGGCGCATGGGTCGTTTGGTCGCATATATGGATGAATAGATGCAAATTCGACGAATTTACAGGTTTATAATAATAAAATGCCAAAAACCAATCAAAACAATACATTTACAACGTCAAACTAATTAAATTCCAAATGAGGGTCGCATGAGTCAGATGGGTCGCATGGTCGCATATATTGATGAATAGATGCGAAGTCGACGAATTTACAAGTTTATGATGATAAATGACAAAAACCAATCAAAACAATACATCTACAACGTCAATCAACGGTTAAAACAGATTATGACCCATGTGTACCTAGTTGAGTTGTGTATAACCAATGACTGTGTTTCAAAAGTGATAATAGTGTTTTAAGAACTCGTCGGATGATTAAACAATACATTTAACATTTTGTTCAAATGTCGATATTATTTATATTATTATCTATATTGATTCTAAATTAGACATATACAACTCAAATATATTGATAATGGCATATTGATAATAGCATGGGTCCTTTGGTCGCATATATGGATGAATAGATGCGAAATCGACGAATTTAATTGTTTATAATGATAAAATGAAAAATACCAATCAAAACAATACATTTACAACATCAAACTAATTAATGCCAAATGAGAGTCGCATGGGTCGCATGGTCGCATATATTGATGAATAGATGCGAACTCGACGAATTTATGGGTTTATGATGATAAAATGACAAAAACTAATCAAAACAATACATTTACAACGTCAAACTAATTAATTCCAAATGAGGGTCGCATGGGTCGCATGGTCGCATATATAGATGAATAGATGCGAACACGACGAATTTACGGGTTTATGATAATAAAATGACAAAAACAAATCAAAACAATACATTTACAACGTCAAACTAATTAATGCCAAATGAGGGTCGCATGGTCGGATATATTGATGAATAGATGCGAACTCGCCTAATTTACGGGTTTATGATGATAAAATGACAAAAACCAATCAAAACAATACATCTACAACGTCAATCAACGATTAAAACAGATTATGACCCATATGTCCGTAGTTGAGTTGTGTATAACCAATGCTTGTTTTTCAAAAGTGATAGTAGTGTTTTAAGAAATCTTCGGCATCCCTATTGATAATGGAAAATATATTGATAATGGCATGGGTCGTTTGGTCGATGAATTTACTAGTGTATAATGATAAAATAACAATACATTTACAAAGATTCTAAATCAAAACAATACATTTACAACGTCAATCGAAGACTCTGCACGCATTCTATTTCCACTGGAGAGATAGTTCATTGAGGGTCGTATAGGTCGAAAGGGTCGATCAAAGATTCTAAATCAAAACAATACATTTAAAACGTCAATCAAAGACTCTGCACGCATTTTATTTCCACTGGAGAGATATTTCATTAGCCGAGAGTGACCCAACACCGTCACCTAAGTCATCTCCTACCATGTACTTCGTCTTCCAATCACATTTGAAGAGTGACCCAACACCGTCACCTAAGTCACCCCCGAAACTCGTCATTGACTGCATAGAGCCTGAGTTTGTCGACTACCAAGACATTGAGTAACACATAGATAGCATGATACCCCGCATCGACAATGGTGACTGCAGCAAGCAGGTTATAAAGGTAAAAAATATTTTTCATAGAAATATGGGTTAGATACAAATATATAGATCAATAGATGTAAACTCAACGAATTTACGGGTCGGAAGGATCACATGGGTCAGAAGACAGAAGTCTGACAGCAAAACGGCAAGTCACATGGGTCGGAAGAAAGGATTCTGACTGCAAAACGACAAGTCACATGGGTAGGAAGGGTCACATGGGTCGGAAAGGTCACATGGGTTGGAAGACAGGAGTCTGAAAGCAAAATGACAAGTCGCATGAGTCGCATAGGTCGCATGAGTCGTCCATGGGTCATATGTTGTCATATTGGGTCGCATGAGTCGTACAAGGGTCATATGTGGTCGCATGAGTCATACAAGGTTCATATGTGGTCGCATGAGTCGTACATGGGTCATGTGTGGTCGCATGAGTCGTACAAGGGTCATATGGGATCGCATGCGTCGGATGGGTTCCCGTTTAAATCTGATTCTAATTTAATCCGATTGAGCGTCGCATAACGGGTCATATAGGATTGCATGAGTCGATGGGTCATAATCTTACGAACAATAGATGCAAAATAAGACATTTTCAACGTTTAAATATTGACTACAAAAGGTCATAAAGGTTACAAAGGTCACAAAAGTTACATAAGGTTACATAAGGTCTCAAAGGTCACAACGGTTAAAAAAGGCAAAAAGAAGTCCAAGAAAAAAAAAGGCAAGGAAACAATTGAAGAAAAAAAAACGCAAAAAGAAGTTCAAAAAAAAGGAAAAAATCGCAAGAAGAGTCGTGTGTAACTCAACGCCTTCTCCAATTTGCCCTCCAACCGTGACCTTAGGTAACGCAGATACAGCTTGATGTCTGAGACCGCCGATTACCAAGACCTTATGTATTGCAGATACATCACAAAGTCCTCCATCCACGTTGTAAGTACTTGTGTGTATCTGCATAGAGACCGAGTCTGACGATTACCAAGACCTTGAGTACCAAATAGACAGCATGATGCCCTGGGTCGACCATGTGACCTTCGTGACGAAGGTCAAAACGGTCACAAAGATAACAAGGATTTTTCAGAGAATTTAGGGTTAGATGTTAGAAATTTTCGTTAGAGAGAATGAAAGACTCGAAACAAGAGAGGATTTGGTGCTACAAATTGTTGTAGCTTTTCGGTTTTTCCTCCTCTATTTATAAACTCATATTTAACGAAAAATAAATGCTACAAGACTCCTAAAACTCCAGAAAGACACTAAATACAAAAAATGACCAAGGTGCATGTATTGACCATATTAAAAAAACCTTTTCATATAGGGGTAACAGAGACGTGTCCCAATGGTCTTGAATGTGGTATTGGTAAAATAAAAAGCATAGCTAACACCTGGAAAAGCCAGTAGTCTGACATTGAAAATATTACTCGAAAGGGTCGAAATGGACAAATGGGTCGCGATGGTCGCAATGGCCGGAAGAGTGGCAATGTCCACATGGGTCGCAAGGGTCGCAAGGGTCGCAAGGGTCGTATGAGGCTCTGTGACCCTTGGACCCGTGCGACCCTTGTACCTCTGCGACCCTTGACCCCTGCGACAATGTACCAAATATTAAAAAAACAATGTACCAAATATTAAAAAAACAATGTACCAAATGTTCACATCGGGTTATCAAGCCCTTTACTAATCCCTTGGGAATCCACACAAACTCCTCTTCCCCTTCAGGTTCTTGAACCACTATTCTTGCTCTTTTCGCCGATGAAGGTTCAACATATGACGCAAACTCCTTCGATAAAGGTCCAGCACCTGCATAAAATTTACTTCATTAAACATACGGTGACCAATGCGACCTATGCGACCCATACGACCCATGCGACCCATGCGACCAATGCGACCTATACGACCATGCGACCTATGCGACCTCAAATGAACGTACTTACTTGGTGGTACTTCGGCAATAGCGATGACCTCTTGGACAAGACCCACTGCTGGAGTATCCTTGGCAGGAACCTCGTCGCCGACGTCATCGATAGGACCCACTAAAGTATCTTTAGTGTGCACGTCTTCGACAGGACCCACTAGAGCATCTGCATAAAATTACTTAATTCATTAGACACATCGTTTCGTTACATTGATTATGTAACACATGCGACCCATTCGACTTTAGCGACCCAGTAACCTATGCGGCATAAGAAACCCATGCGACTCATGCGATTCTAACGACCTTGCGACTTATGCGACCTTACGACTTATATGTCCCTGCGACCGATCCGACTCTTTTGACCCATGCCGACTCTCGATGGAAATTGACACTCAAATGACCTTTTCACTAAATATTATTTACTTGGTGGAACTCCATCAAGATCAATGTTTGCCAAATACTCTTCTGAGCCATCTCCGGTTGGCTCTTTTCTTACACTGGATTTGGACGTCGAAGGAATTCGAAACCAAAATCACTAACAGTGTCGGAGGATTAGTTTTTGGTGATCGCAACTTTCTCGGCAGCCTTTAATTTTGGATTAGGCATATTAATCCCGGCATCCCTTAGAAGGTCTCTTACGGCGTTGATGATTATCTTCTCCGACTTCCTTATTTCCCCTATTAATTTCTGCTCCGGTGTCAAAGGGACTGCAGCATCAGCATCATCTTGGGCCTCTATTATTTTTTCACTCACGCTCTCCTTCCTCTTAGTCCCTTTTTCCTTCTCCTTTTTTTGATCACCAAGAGCTGCTTTTCGTGTCAGCAGTTCTTGCTTACGGATATCCTCCCAACAAATACCCTTCGGATTTCTACGAAGATGTTCCATCTATATCTGAACATCGGGATCATCACATCCCTCGTAATCCTCCAGATCAGAAAATAAAGCTTCCTCTTTATGTTCAGCACGAAGAATACTTAGAATATCCTGAAAAACAAAAAAAAATGACCATTATTACCCTCTGTGACCCTTGTTTCCTTTGTGACCCTTGTGTAATTGTTACCTTAGAATCTCCAATCTGCCTTATCACATCTACATACTTCGGGTTAAAATTGGATTTAACCATCTTCTTGCACATTCTTGGGCAGGATCGATGCGCCCAAGAATGCGCCTAAGGATGGTTTCAAATGGAAGTAACTGAAACATTAAATCAAAATGATAAGAATGCAAAAAGTACGAAAACATTCAAGTTATTCGAATAGTATATACAACTTACCATTAGTGGGATCATGAAACCGCCACAATACCATTTTGGTTTCGGTGATTCCCCGCTAACGTGCTTGCGGTAAGTATCCACAATCTTCTCGAATGTGTAAGGACCCCATGGAAAGCCTTCACAAAATTCCAAGTCATCAACCATGTCAATGAGATCATGGCTGATAGAGTTTTCTGCTGAAGGCTTGTGAGCCATAACTTGCGCCAACAACATCAAAGTTCGTCGAAATTCTTCGCCTTCACAAGCTTTTCCCTGACTTGTTCGGGGGTCACCTTTCCACGGCTGAAATTCTTCAGCGTGAATGTGACACCCATCATGGACTCCCATCCTATGGGATATGGTCCGCATTTCAATCCGGAAATTAGTGTGTGCTCCACTATAGAGTACCGGATGGGAATGCCGTTTATGACGAACCACAACTCTGTCTTGTCCCGTATAATCACGGAGTGATTTAGTAGGATAGACATTTGAACCTTCGTCAATGTGGAGTCACACTGTAAATGGAATAAATGCCTAAACTGTGACTCCTTCTCGAAGTAATGCAACTCGTGTTCATCTAAGATTCCTCTCAACGTCGTTATTGTCTCGTGAGGATAACACTTGGTGATCTTTGGTATTCTGTCCATGTGCTTGAATTCATACACAAACTTCGGCTTTGGCGCCACCTGCTAAATGACCAATTACGAATACATTATACTTCTACTGGCTTAAGCGACCCATGCGACTCAACCGACCCGTGCAACCCATGCGACTCAACCGACCCGTGCGACTCATGCGACTCAACTGACCCGTGCGACCCATGCAACTCAAACGACCCTTAGACACTCTGCGACACTCAACCGACTCACTGAGACTCAACCGACCCACGCCCTTCAAACGACCATTGGACCCATCCCACTCACTGAGACAACCGACTCACTGAGTCAAAGATGGTCATGCAACTCTTGCGACCCTTGCGACTCAACCGACTAACCCATTTCAAATCAATAAACCATTTTGTGACTCGAAAGCTTACAAAACCCTAGAAATCGATCTACTTACACTTATTGACGCCATTGAAGATTGACTCATGCTCTCTTCTTCACTGATGCTGCTGATTCTAGCCATTTTCCTTCTTGCCAACTTCAAATCGATCTCTCTCAAGTTCGACATCACTTATTCTTTCTTGCTATAAACTTTTAAACATGTTTCACGTCGAAAGACTGTTCGGCTTTCTCACTTTTGACAGTTTTTCACGTCGAAAAACTGCAGAACGTGGGTTTTTTCACGTTCGAACATTAAGGGCAAATTTTTCTTTTCTTTAGTTTTTTATCGATTTAATAATTATTTTAGGGAAGGGTATTTTTGAAACTGTTTAGCCCTATAAGGGTATTTCTGATATTCTGCCAATCGAAAGCCTCTCATTGTGATAGAAGCTCCTAATCCTTTTGTTCATCTTATCAAAGCAACCAACATCACTTTTTACATTTATTAATTCAAAAAAAATTGAAACTTAATAAAAATAATAAAATAGCGGTGAGAAAATTTATGCTATGAAAATTGAGGGGTAACTTCAAAAATACCCTCGTAGGGCTAAAACACTTCAAAAATACCCTTCCCGGAAAAGAAAAAATTTCTAACTTCAAAAGTACCCGTATAAATGTTGATATTCCCAAAATACCCCTGCGACTTTACGACCCAGTTCGACCCAGCGACCCAGTTTGACCCTGCGATCCTTGTCCCTCTGCGACCCTTGTTCCTCTGCGACCCTTGGACCCCTGCGACCCTTGTCCCTCTTCGACCCTTGTTCCTCTGCGACCCTTGGACCCCTGCGACCCTTGTCCCCCTGCGACCCTTGTACCCTTGTTCCTCTGCGACTCTTGGACCCCTGCGACTCTTGTCCCTCTGCGACCCTTGTTCCTCTGCGACCCTTGGACCCCTGCGACCCTTGTCCTTCTGCGACCCTTAGACCCCTGCGATACTAATTTATTATTTACAAATTATTTACACATAATATGAATAAAATTTGAAAATACAGCTCAAATCAAAATATGTTGGACCCGTGCGACCCCTCCGACCATTGCGACCCTTTTGACCATTGCGACCCTTCCGACTAGTCTTTTCAATGTCAGACTACACTGCCTTTTCCAGGTTCTAGCTATGCTTTTTATTTTACCAATGCATGCACCTTGGTCATTCTTTGTATTTATTGTCTTTCTGGATTTTAGGAGTCTATTTATTTTTCGTTATAAATAGAGGAGGCAAGCTACAACAACAAGCACCAAATTATCTCTTGTTTCGAGTCTTTCATTCTCCCAAAAGGGCGATTTCTAACGTCTAATTCTCTGAAAAATCCTTGTTACCTTTGTGACCGTTAAGGTCACATGGTCGTCCCAGGGCATCGTGCTGTCTATTTGTTACTCAATGTCTTGGTAATCGTCGGACTCAGTCTGTATGCAGATACACACAAGTACTTACAACATGGATGGAGTACTTTGTGATGTATCTGCACTACATAAGGTCTTGGTAATCGGCGGACTCAGGCATCAAGCTCTATCCGCGTTACCTAAGGTCACGGTTGGAGGTCATTTGCTACTGTGGAACTCACCGTACATGACTCAAAGCCCAAAATGTCAATGGAGCATTTCTTGCGGTGAAAGATTCATTAATCTTTAGCAAATTTGACCTTTTTTTCTTTCCTTTTTTTTCTCGTACTTTGCCTTCCTTCTTTCTCGAACTTCCTTTTTCTTTTTCTTCAACTTTTTTCTTTCCTTTTTTTAACCGTGTGACCTTTGAGACCTTATGTAACCTTATGTAACTCTTGTGACCTTTGTAACCTTTGAGACCTTATGTAATCAATATTTAAACGTTGAAAATGTCTTATTTTGCATCTATTGTTCGTAAGATTATGAAAGAAGTCGAATCAATATACAATCTTCGAAAATATTATACGGAAAAGGAAATATAATATCGCATAATATTATACAATCTTCGAAAATATTCCAGATTTAAATAAGATATCAGAAAATATCCAGAATATCTCATAGAATATCATCAGAATAACTTTTGTGACCTTTGTAACCCATGGACGACTCATGCGACCACATAATACCCTTGTTCGACTCATGCGACCTATGCGACTCGGTGCGACTTGTCGTTTTGCTGTCAGACTCCTGTCTTGCCACCAATGTGACCCATGCGACCCATGTGACCCTTTGCAGTCCGAATCTTTTCTGCCGACCCATTTGACTTGTCCTTTTGCGAACACATAAGACCCTTCTACGACTCATGCGACCCTTTGTACAATAATAGTAAATCCACAAAAACATCGATACTAACAATAATACATTCTATTGAATAATAGTTAAAAAAACCAACCAAAAACAAACATGAATTTTGTTGTTCAAATGAAGTTCAACCAAATACAAAAACCAACCAAATACAACAGAATTCAATCTATGAAGATTATAGGGGCAAGCAGTAGACAAGGTACATCATCGAGAATGGCTTCCAGTTCGACTTTGAGGGTACAACCGACGTTATAGCCATTATCTTGACAAAACTTTGTCCAACCCATGGTGATGCTAGCGCCATTGCGTTTCACGGACCTTAGATGTGCCTCCCAAACGTCTGTGTAATTGGTTGTCAGATCAAACTTACTTCGTCTACCGCAAAGACCATTCGACCTCGCAAACTGTATCGGAAGTGTCTGCGATAACCGAATAAATTTACAACAACGTCAAACTAATGCATATATGATGATGATGATGATGATACCGTGAAAATCCTCACTTACCACTGCATCTCTGGCCAGATTTGAACGCGTGACTGGTACCGTGAAAATCCTCTCTTCAGAAGAAGATGACCCTGACATCGAATCGCCGTCACCAGTCGTTTGCATTTTCGGCAATATGATGATGATGATGATGATGAGAGTTAGAGAGAGAGTTTCGTTATTAGAAAAAAGGAAACAGCTCGAATACGAATCGCCGTCCGTCAGATGGAATTCGAAAAGTTTTTTCAAATTTTGGCGAAAAGTTCGGCGGGAATTCTGGTGAAAATGAAATAATTCCAAATGAGGGTCGCATGGGTCGCATGGGTCGCATGGTCGCATGTATTGATGAATAGATGCGAACTCGGCGAATTTACGGGTTTAAGATGATAAAATGACAAAAACCAATCAAACAATACATTTACAACGTCAAACTAATGAATTCCAAATGAGGGTCGCATGCGTCGCATGGGTCGCATGATCGCATATATTGATGAATAGATGCGAACTCGACGAATTTACGGGTTTGGGATGATAAAATGACAAAAACCAATCAAACAATACATTTACAACGTCAAACTAATGAATTCCAAATTAGGGTCGCATGCGTCGCATGGGTCGCATGATCGCATATATTGATGAATAGATGCGAACTCGACGAATTTACGGGTTTGGGATGATAAAATGACAAAAACCAATCAAAACAATACATTTACAACGTCAATCAACGGTTAAAACAGATTGTGACCCATGTGTACCTAGTTGAGTTGTGTATAACCAATGCCCGTGTTTCAAAAGTGATAGTAGTGTTTTAAGAACTCGGGGGATGATTAAACAATACATTTAACATTTTCTTCAAATGTCGATATTATTTATATTATTATCTATATTGATTCTAAATTAGACATATACAACTCAAATATATTGTTAATGGCATATTGATAATGGCATGGGTCGCTTGGTCGCATATATGCCAAATTAGGGTCGCATGATCGCATATATTGATGAATAGATGCGAACTCGACGAATTTACGGGTTTAGGATGATAAAATGACAAAAACCAATCAAAACAATACATTTACAAAGATTCCAAATCAAAACAATACATTTACAAAGATTCCAAATCAAAACAATACATTTACAAAGATTCCAAATCAAAACAATACATTTACAAAGATTCCAAATCAAAACAATACATTTACAAAGATTCCAAATCAAAACAATACATTTACAAAGATTCCAAATCAAAACAATACATTTACAAAGATTCTAAATCAAAACAATGTTGAGAAAAATGACCAACAACTCTTCCCTAGTCTCAAGGAGCCGACCTTTTTTAGGAGCCGACCTTTTTTTATGGATGGTGGTTACCGAGAGCTCACCTATAAAAGGCAACCGAGAGCTTAAGAAAAATCATCCAAAAAATAGTTCATTGAGGGTCGCATGGGTCGCATGGGTCACATGGATTGATGAATAGATGCGAACTCGGCGAATTTACGGGTTTAAGATGATAAAATGACAAAAACCAATCAAACAATACATTTAACGTCAAACTAATGAATTCCAAATGAGGGTCGCATGGGTCGCATGGGTCGCATGAGTTCACTGGAGAAATATTACATTAGCAGAGAGTGACCAAACACCGTCACCTAAGCCATCTCCTGCCATGTATTTCGTTTTCCAGTGAACATTTGAAGAGTGACCCAACACCGTCACCTAACTCACCCCCGCAACTCGTCAGTGACTGCATAGACCCTGAGTCCGCCGATTACCAAGACCTTGAGTAACAAATAGACAGCACGATGCCCTGCGTCGACAATGGTGACTGCGCCACGCAGGTCACAAAGGTAAAAAAGATTTTTCATAGAAATATGGGTTAGATACGCATACTAAGAGAAGAGACGTAGACGTGAACTTATATACATGGGTCGGAAGGGTCACATAGGTCGGCAGACAGGAGTCGGTCGGAAGGGTCACATGGGTCGCATGGGTCACATCCGTATAATATTTTCGAAGATTGTATATTGATTCGACTTCTTTCATAATCTTACGAACAATAGATGCAAAATAAGACATTTTCAACGTTTAAATATTGATTACATAAGGTCTCAAAGGTTACAAAGGTCAGAAAGAGGTTTAAGAAGAAGAACATGAAGATGAAGAGTAAAAAAAGCCAGAAAGAAGAGGAACAAGCAAATTTAATCGTTTGCGTCATCCTATTTCCATCTATCCTCTAAATAAAACTTGGAACCTGAGCTCCAATCTATAGAGGATAGTAATGGAAATAAGATGACGCAAACGATTAAATTTGCTTGTTCCTCTTCTTTCTGGCTTTTTTTTACTCTTCATCTTCATGTTCTTCTTCTTAAACCTCTTTCTGACCTTTGTAACCTTTGAGACCTTATGTAATCAATATTTAAACGTTGAAAATGTCTTATTTTGCATCTATTGTTCGTAAGATTATGAAAGAAGTCGAATCAATATACAATCTTCGAAAATATTATACGAAAAAGGAAATATAATATCGCATAATATTATACAATCTTCGAAAATATTCCAGATTTAAATAAGATATCAGAAAATATCAGAATATCTCATAGAATATCATCAGAATAACTTTTGTGACCTTTGTAACCCATGCGACCCTTGCGATCCATGCGACCCTTGCGACCTATTATCCCCATGCGACCCTTGCGATCCATGCGGACCCTTGAACATTCTAGAATCAGTCAAACCAACTTAAATGCACGGGTAGTTTGAAGGTTATCTCATTATTAGAAGCATCTTTATTATCTTTAAATGCACGGGTAGTTTGAAGGTTATCTCATTATTAGAAGCATCTTTATTATCTTTAAATGCACGGGTAGTTTGAAGGTTATCTCGTTATTAGAAGTATCTTTATTATCTTTAAATGCACGGGTAGTTTGAAGGTTATCTCGTTATTAGAAGTATCTTTATTATCTTTAAATGCACGGGTAGTTTGAAGGTTATCTCGTTATTAGAAGTATCTTTATTATCTTTAAATGCACAGGTAGTTTGAAGGTTATCTCGTTATTAGAAGTATCTTTATTATCTCGGTGTTAGGAGCATATTTATTATCTAGTTTTTTTGTATTTTTTACTCCTATAAATAGTGAATGAATAAACCAAAAGCAAACACAACATTTTCCATCAACTACAATCTCTTCTAATTTTTTCTATCCTATAGAATTCTCTAACATAAATAGAGGAGGAAAAACCGAAAAGCTACAACAATTTGTAGCACCAAATCATCTCTTGTTTCGTCACGAAGGTCACATGGTCGACCCAGGTCTTGATTTCTCTTTCTCTTTCTAATATCGCTTTAATGTCAACACCTCGGGGAATATCTAGCTCAGATTTCCACCACCGCTCATGTCGAGGTGCCTTCAGGAACCAATATAGCTTAGTCAACTTTTCACCGCTAGCATCAGTGAACGTAGGAAATCGGGTTATCAAGTTCTTTACTAATCCTCTGGGATTCCACACAAACTCCTCAGGTTCTTGAATCACCGTTTTTTCGGGTTCTTGAACAACCTTCTTTTCGGGTTCTTGGACTCTACCAGCATCTTTCTTTCGCCCTCTCCCTCGCATTGTTCTTGCTCTTTTTGCCGGCGGAGGTTCAACATATGGCGTAGACTCCTTCGATAAAGGTCCAGCACCTGCATAAAATTTACCTCATTAAACATATGGCGACCAATGGGACCAATGCGACCTATGCGACCAATGGGACCAATGCGACCTATGCGACCCATGCGACCCATGCGACCTATTATCCCAATGCGACCAATGGGACCAATGCGACCTATGCGACCTATGCGACCCATGCGACCATTTGACTTTAGCGACCCAGTGACACATGCGACATATGAAACCCATGCGACTCTAACGACCCTGCGGCTTATGCGACCCTACGACTCTAACGACCCTACGGCTTATGCGACCCTACGACTTATATGTCTCGATGGAAATTGACACTCAAATGACCTTTTCACTAAATATTACTTACTTGGTGGAACTCCATCAGGAGCAAGGTTTCTTGACACTGGATTTGGACGTCGAAGGAATTCAAAAGCAAAATCACCAACAGTGTCGGAAGATTGGGTTTCGGTGATCGCAACTTTCTCGGCAGCCTTTGATTTTGGATTAGGCACATGAATCCCGACATCCCTTAGAAGGTCTCTTACGGCGTTGATGATTCTCTTCTCCGACTTCCTTATTTCCCCTATTAATTTCTTCTCCAGTGTCAGAGGGACTGCAGCATCAGCATCAGCATCAGCATCACTCACGCACTCCTTCCTCTTAGTCCCTTTTTCCTGCAAAATGACCAATTACGAATACATTATACTTCTACCGACCTAAGTGATCCATGCGACTTAACCGACCCATGCGACGCAATCGACCCGTGCGACCCTCAACCGACGTGTGCGACCCATGCGACTCAAACGACCCTCAGACACTCCGCGACACTCAAACGACCATTGCGACCTAACCGACTCACTGACACTCACCCGTTTCAAATCAATAAACTGAGTCTAAGAGTCGACCCTTGCTACTGCGACCCTTGCTACTCAACCGACTCACGGAGTCGAAGATGTTCATGCAACTCCTGCGACCCTTGCGACCTAACCGACTCACTGACACTGACACCCATTTCAAATCAATAAACCATTTTGTGACTCGAAAGCTTGCAAAACCCTAGAAATCGAACTACTTACACTTATTGACGCCATTGAAGATTGACTCGTGCTCTCTTCGTGCTCTCTTCGCCAGTTTCCTTCTCGCCAACTTCAAATCGTTCGCCAACTTCAAATCGTTCCCTCTCAAGTTCGAAATCACTTATTTCTTTCTTGCTATCAACTTTTAAACAGGTTTCACGGCGAAAAACTGTTCGGCTTTCTCGTTTTCGGCAGTTTTTCACGTCGAAAAACTGCCGAACTTCCATTTTTCCACGTTCGAACGTTAAGGGCAATTTGTCTTTTCTTCAGTTTTTATTTTTCGGATTTAATAATTATTTTGGGGAAGGGTATTTTTGAAGTGATTTAGCCCTTTGAGGGTATTTCTGATATTCCGCCGAAAATTGATGCTAAAAATGTAATTTAAAATCTCTCTCAAAATTCACGGTGATGTTAATATAGACATTATTTTATTTTATTTTATTTTTGTAATCAGATCATACAATTAAAATTGTAAACATCCAAATCTAAAGAAGTAGAAAAATTAACGTAGTTTATAGGTTTAAGGGGGATTGATATATTGCATTTCACGGCGTTACTTTTTGCAATTATTTTCTGCATTTTTCCTTGTTTGTGGAAGGCATATAAAATCATTTCATTTGTATTATTGTTTTATGAATACATAAACTAATACATTCATAAATTCATAAAATTCCCGAAATGCTTCTTTCTTGTTATGATTCACTTTGCTAAATAGTGGCTCTCCTATTCGAAAACCCTAATGGAAGAAAAAGGTTTGAAGGGACAAAATGGGATTTTAATTTTTCGAGTTTGTTAATGTTGTTAAGGGCATTGTGGTATCTCTCATCACTAACGACTCTATTTCCTTTACAAAAACCAGTGCATAACCGAAGGTGACGACAAAAAGTTTCTCATTGTATTGCTTTATCTTCTTGTTTTCAATTCTTGGTCATTGTAGTTGAGAGACAAGGAGATAGTGGATTTTGTGGTTCAAGAGAACCGCGAGACGTACTCGTACTCACATTGAGACTAGGAACTCGTTAACTCGTGTGTTCATCTTTAGTAAATCGGTTTACATTTTCTTTGCAATCTTTGCTTACTCTAAGTCATTGAGGTTCTAATTCTTCACTTCAAGTGCAAAAATTGATATCAAAGCCCGGTTGCAATAAATAACATTAACGCCAAATAGGATTCTTCGATGCAGCTCGATTGATCTGAGGCTCAACTAAAATCGGCCAAAACTAGGTAAGTTCTTACCGGGGAAAGGATTCTTGACACTGTTCAAGTCTCCCAAATTTTAAGACATGTTAGAAGATGGAAACTATCAAGCTTGAAGTTGAAGAGTTTGATGGGAAGATGATTTCACTCTTAGAAGGATAAAGTTTTTGCTCAGTTAGAACTTCTTGGATTACGAGTTGTTTTGGAGGATGAACATATTCTTGGGAAGAAGACCAGAAGGTTTCTAGTAAGCGATGGAACTGAAGGCTAAAAAGATTAAAGAATCTGAAATAAAGATAGAGAAAGGTATGGCATATGGAAACCAATTGAATCTAAATACGACAAGAGTAGAAGAGTAAGGAATCTAATCTTCTTAAGTTTGTTAGATTAAATTCTACGGAAAATGCTATATGAACAAACAATCTTTGGGATTTGGAATAATTTAGAAAGAATGTTCATTGTTAAGTTTCTTCCTTATCAGATATACCTAAAAAAATATATGTAGTTACAAGATGGATGAATCAAAATCCATTGAAGAGAATATTGATTTGTTTCTAAAAAATGGTCTCAGACTTGGCCAGGCTAAAGAATGAAGTTGAAGATCAAGCCATTTTTATCTACTAAAAATCTCTATCATCTCAATATGGCCAGTTGAAATACACTCGCAAGTGTACAAAAGAGTTTCTAACCTTAGAAGACGTGATAAGGGCTGCCTACTCAAAGGGAATGGAGTTGGCTCAAGGTGTAATCTAGAAGAATTTCTCATAAGGATTTCTTGTTAGAGGAAGATCATAGAAAATGGAAATTTAAATAAAAAAGGAAAGAAATCTCGCTTTAAATTAAGAGGAAATCTAGTTCAAGGTGTTGATTTTGTGGAAAGAAGGGTAACTTCAAAAACGATTGTAAGAACCATAAAAAACATCTGGAAGAACGAGATAATGACAGGGAGAAGTGGCCACGTTTACATTATCTTGCATGGATACAAAAGTTCTTATAGTCTCAGATCAAGATTCATGCGACCAATGGATCTTGGACTCATGTTGCAGATTCAACATATCACCAAGAAAAGAGTGGATCTTGGACTCATGTTGCTAAATGATTTTTAAGGAGGGAAAGTGATGATGGGGAACTGTGACACATGTGACATCAAGGGCATTGGAAAAATAAGTCTAAATATCCATGATGGTTATGTTAAAACTTTGGATCGGGTAAGGCATATACTAGACTCAAAAGGAACTTAATTTATTTTTTAGGTTATTTGGATAATTAAAGATTCATATAAAAGTTGAAAGGTGGAGCTCTTAAGGTCTACTAAGGGTCATTGGTTATCATGAGGGGAACACTACAAGGAGGACTATATGTTCTAAGTGGCACCACCATTATTGGAATGTTAAACGAGATAATTACAGTTAAAAAGAATACATAAATATGGTATATAAGACTACGAAACATGAGTAAATGAGGAATGGAAGTTACGTCCAAACATGGGATTCTTGATGAATATCAAGTGAAAACCTTTAACTTTTGGAAATCATGTGTACTAGGAAAGGCCCAGCTGTTAAGTTTCAAAGCGACCAAACAGACTACAAAAGAAGTTCTCATATATGCACACTCAGATGTATGGGACAGTTTCAGTTCAGATTTCACTGTATGAATGCAATTATTTTCTAGACATTGTAAATGATTACTCTAGAAAGGCCTTGATATAATCTAAACTAATGTCCTTTTGTTAGATGGATGGAAACGAACTAAAACTCCTTAGCAACCCGATTGCAGAATCTGAAACTTATCTTTTTTAATAATGGACATCCCAAACCCCAACTAGAATACACTGACTCAGCAAATGATGTCACAATATTTGTTATCTAGTGTTGATAAGTTTGTGAAATCTCTCCAAGATTTTGGTAGTTAAATCTCAAGAATTAACACAAAAAATGACAATATTTATTAATAAAAACTAATGTGAGTAAGATCTTTGGATCCATCACAAGTTGCATGAAGGAAAACAACGAGGAAGAAGGCAAAAGAGCTTTGAGATATTTTCGCACAAGAAACACAATAAGGAGCAAGGCAAAGGAGTTTTGAGACATGTTTGGTAGGGGTGGGAAAATCACTCGAAGAACCCGTGATGCGTATCAGAGTTAAATAACCTAATCTACCCGCAAGTGCACGGCACGTGTGTAGTATTTTAGGTGTCGATCCCACAGAGACTACGCAACACTACCTAAACTCGAACTAGGAATCAAACTTGCTAACGAAAGAATGGTGATGAGGAATGAAATACTAAATGTAAATAAACTACTTGGGTTCTAACGATAAGACAAACGTCCTAGGAATCCGGTTTCACCACAAGACTACCGAAACCGACGATCAACCTATCTCTCATGCAATCCCAGTTAAAGCTATCTAAGGCGGAAGATCCTAACATGATATCTACCCTCTCTCAAGGCATAGACATGTGATCTAGACAAGCTGCCCCCTACTTTCGTGGCTGACACCATGAACTAAACCCATAAACTCTGTGATTTGCTTGTTCACCCTCAACCGTTGCTACCCTATTTTCGTGGCCTAACCTCGGTTGTTCTAAACCTGACTTTCTAGGACTAGAATTCTCCTTTCGTTCCTTCTCCTAATCTCTAACACATGCATTTATGTGGCCTTTGTAAACACAAGTAAATTCAAGCTCTCAGATAAAGAATAGATGAACTAAAACGGGAAGATGCATTCAAAATAGATCAAAAGCGGTCTCGGGATAGCCAAGGGCTAATCCCTTCTCCTAGAACAAACAAACTACTCGCTCATGCGTCTGTAAAGAAACATAAACATAGTAGAAAGTCTAAGGAACATAAAAACCACACAAAACCGAAGTGGTGGTGCTTGATCTCCAATGCTCCTCGCTTATCTCCTCGCAAGAATCTGCTCTATCTTTCGCTGAATTGTTCTCCTCTTTAAGCTTGCTTCAATGACGTCTTTTGCCTCTTTTTAAGCCTCTTAAGTCGGTCCAATTGTTGCCTAAATTGCCCCACCGACTTCCCTTTGTTTTAAGTTAAGTTTACTTAACTTAATATGCAGATATGGGCCGCGACCCGCTCGGGTAGTGAGTGTGCCCGCTCGGGTGCGGCTAGGGCAAGTCGTGTGTGCTGTGCGGCTGGAATGATGCCCGATCGGGCATGGTATGTGTGCCAGCTCGGGCACAAGGCAAATGGTCGGGTAAGTCATGCCCGAGTCGTGCAAATGGTGCACAAGTTTGGCCGAAGGTCTTGCCCGGTCGTGCAAGGGTTGTGTCCAACCGGGTGGAGGCTTTTCCATGCTCAATCTCGTCCCGTTTGTCCCGTGATGATCCCTGAAGTTGCTCTTTAGCTCCGTGCATGTTCATCCCCCAAGTTGCTCCTTAGCTCTGTGCATGTTCCTTTAGCTCCAAAATGATCCAAATACGCGTAAAGACCTGTAAGAACATGAAAAGCACGAAAACGAGTAAAACGGATACGGAATCATACGTAAAGCAACACATATATATCGAAAATGTCTCTTAAATCATGCATGAAATACGTATGAAAACGAGATGATCAAAATCCCCCAGACTTGAATGTTTGCTTGTCTCTAAGCAAACGTAAACGTGGAATAGATGGGGTATAAAAACACGAGAATCCCCCTTCTCCTAGAAATACCGCTAAAGCGTATCTAACCGATCAACTAGCACGTCGAGAGCAAATTCGGCCTAATCGAGTTTTCAGCCTTAATCCTAGGTCCACCACGGTTACCCATGAGAAAGTAAATCAAAGGAGACTAGACACGCTACCGTAACTCCCTCCACCAGACAAGACTTCAGACTATGCTAAACCTAGGTCAACCGAGGATACTTGTTTCTTTCTTTTCGAGCTTCTTTCTTTCTTTTTCTTTTTCTTCTTTTTATTTTCTTTTTATGACTTTTACTTTTTT
>CM071876.1:11365323-11384779 GCA_036759665.1 Gynandropsis gynandra
GACTAGAATTCTCCTTTCGGTCGTTCTCCTAATCTCTAACACATGCATTTATGTGGCCTTTGTAAACACAAGTAAATTAAAGCACTCAGATAGAGAATAGATGAACTAAAACGGGAAGATGCATTCAAAATAGATCAAAAGCGGTTCCGGGATAGCCAAGGGCTAATCCCTTCTCCTAGAACAAACAAACTACTCGCTCATGCGTCTGTAAAGAAACATAAACATAGTAGAAAGTCTAAGGAACATAAAAACCAAACAAAACCGAAGTGGTGGTGCTTGATCTCCAATGCTCCTCGCTTATCTCCTCGCAAGAATCTGCTCTATCTTTCGCTGAATTGTTCTCCTCTTTAAGCTTGCTTCAATGACGTCTTTTGCCTCCTTTTGAGCCTCTTAAGTCGGTCCAATTGTTGCCTAAATTTCCCCACCGACTTCCCTTTGTTTTAAGTTAAGTTTACTTAACTTAATATGCAGATATGGGCCGCGACCCGCTCGGATAGTGAGTGTGCCCGCTCGGGTGCGGCTAGGGCAAGTCGTGTGTGCTGTGTGGCTGGAATGATGCCCGATCGGGCATGGTATGTGTGCCCGCTCGGGCATAAGGCAAATGGTCGGGTAAGTCATGCCCGAGTCGTGCAAATGGTGCACAAGTTTGGCCGAAGGTCTTGCCCGGTCGTGCAAGGGTTGTGCCCGACCGGGTGGAGGCTTTTCCATGCTCAATCTCGTCCCGTTTGTCCCGTGATGATCCCCGAAGTTGCTCCTTAGCTCCGTGCATGTTCCTTTAGCTCCAAAATGATCCAAATACGCGTAAAGACCTGTAAGAACATGAAAACCACGAAAACGAGTAAAACGGATACGGAATCATACGTAAAGCAACACATATATATCGAAAACGTCTCTTAAATCATGCATAAAATACGTATGAAAACGAGATGATCAACCCGTCTCGACCCGAAACCCGTCCTAAACCCGCGAAAAATTACTTAAACTCACGGATTTGGGTTCGGGTTCTTAAATCACTGAAACAGGTATCCGCGGGTACCCGACTATATATATATATATATGATTAGACATATACATTACAATAATTACAAATATACCACTAGATTTTCATTTTACTTCTCTTTTCTCCTTTCTTCTTTTGTTGACTGACACCAACCTGACCTCCTTTCTAGGAAAACTTTAAAAAAGAGGAAAAAGAAGGAAAAGGATTGGGAGAGGAAAGATCGAAAAGACACAAGTAGGTCCTGAGAGATAACATCCAAGGAATAACCAAGCATGCGATTTAGCGTCTAGCCCGTAAAGGAGGTGTGAAGCATATCGACGGTTTGATCTACGAAGAAACCAGAGGAGTCCTCAAGATCTTTTTGAAGAATTTTATTAGAGATGCAGTCACATACACTGAGCATGCTAAGAGGAAGAAGGTGATCGCAATGGACGTCATTTATGCCTTGAAGAGGCAAGGAAGGACTCTCTACGGTTTTGGAGGTTAGATTTGATTCGTTAGTATTATTGGTGTTTGTAATCAGTCCTCCCTCGTTCTGTAGATCTAGTAGGCTTGGCTTATGGAGCCCCTCGAGTTCGGGTACCTGTGAGTACCTGGTTCATTTGGCAGGTACCTGAGCCCTTCGGGTTTGAGTTTGCGTAAAAATATGTCTATTCGTCCTGGTTCAGGTTCGGGTACTCTCAAAAATCTGGGTACCCGACCTGTGTCCACCCCTTATGTTTGGCATGAAAGGATGGATAACGACCTCACGAGAACATCAAACAACATTTAAAAAATACTACAAAAGGTCCCTACTAAGAGAGAAGGTCGAAAAGAGCAAGAAACTAGGAGAGCCAGAGACTTTCGACACGATCTATTTCTTGTTTGACCCGAGAAAATCTGCTAAAAAGAAAGGGTTGATGCGCTTGGCCTGAGCAAACATTTGCTTGACCGAACGAATCCTCTGAACCAATGGGGCATGCAATAGGCTTGACCATTCAATCCAAGCATGGTGGGAATTGATCAAGCATAGTTATTGCTCGACCAAATGTACTTAAGTTTTTACAAAATTAAGGTTTATGACTTAACGACACTCTATCAAGCAGTTACACCACTCGACCTAGCATTTGTGTCAATTTTAGTTAAGTTATATTATTTTATTTGGTCTCCATTATTATTTAGTCCCTATAAATTAAGTACCCATTGTATGACATTATAACCTAAGTATTGAATAATAAAGATTGTCTTTTCTTGATAATCCTAGAGATTTAGCTATCGAACTCTTGAAGAGATTTCGAATTGTTTACCAATTTATCAACACTAGATCACAAGTATTGTGACATCGTTCGTTGATTTTGAAATTCTGTAGTCGAGTTTTAGTAGGGGTTTAGGATGTTCTTTCTTTGGAAAGACAAGTTCTAGGTTTTACTATCAGGTTGATAGTGGGTTTCATTCCAATTTAATTCACCTAAAAAGATTATCAATCTAGGATCATATAAAAAATCTGCTTAACATGTCATACAATGAGTTTTCTATTTATAAAGACCAAGAGATAATGGAAAATAAATAAAATAAACCAACTTAATAATACTCGAAACAAATGCTCGATCGAGTGGTTTAACTATTTGGTTGAGTGTTGCATCATCTTAAACCTAAAATCCACAAATTTAAGTACGATCGGACGAGTAATGCCTATGATCGATCAAGTCCTCCTACACTTGGTCGAGTTATTAATTCTTGGATCGAGCTATCTAGTCCTCTAAATACAATATTTTGTCTAGAGAATTCGCTCAGGTCGAGCGATTGTCTTCTCAAGCCAAGCATCGTTGGCTTCTCTAGCTTCTTGCTCCTCTCAGTCTATTCCACTCGTAGGTAAGTCACATAAGCCTTTCTTGATGTCGTTGTAGTGCTTTTGAAAGTTCTACACCACCATTTGAGCAAACAAGTTCTCAATCTTTTTAGATTTATCCCTTGTGACCATGTGTAATTGGTATCTCGGGTCGACCTTAAATCAGGATCATCATCTTCATCAAAATGATCCAACTCAATAACGTTGAAAGTTGAACTAATATTGTACTCATCAGGTAATTCAATCTTGTAGGCATTTTCATTGATGCTTCAAGACTTTGAACGGTCCATCTTCGTAGGGCATGAGATTGGATTTACGTTAAATGAACCCACACGAGATCACCGGATTGAAAGACCACCGTCTTCCTCTGATGTTAGCTTGTGCCTTCTCATTCATAACCTTCGCTCCTTTCTTGCCATCAAGGTTAGTAAACTTCGAGGATGGTAAAAGGGCAATGTCTAGTGGTGTAAGCGGGTATAAATTCATATATGATTTCAAATACTGAAAATTTTATTGCACTATGAACTGCCATATTGTATGCAAACTCGATCTGTGGTAGACACTCTTCCATGTGTTAAGATTATTCTTGAGTAAAAAACGTAATAAGTCTATTCAACACCATCATTTTTTCATCAGTTTGTGGATAACACGTAGTGAAAACTAAAAGTTTGTTCCTAACATAGACCATAATATTTCACAAAAGTAACTAAAAAAACTTAGCATAGCATCCCTACCTGATAATATGGTTCTAGACATTTTGTGCAACCATACAATTTCCCTAAAGAATAATGTAGCTACATGTTATGCATCATTGGTCTTATGACATGCAATGAAATGTATCATTTTGAAAAAACGATCAACTACGATGAAAACTGAATCATATCGAGATTTGGATCTAGGAAGACCTAACATGAAATCCATGGAGATATCAATCCATGGTGTACTAGGAATTGGTAAACGTGAGTGCATACCGTGTGGTTGCAACCAAAATTTGGCCTTTTTACATGTCACACATCCACAAATGCGCTCGACATCTCTCTGCAAGTGAGACCAATAGAAATGTTCCTACGAAGTGGACAATGGTTTGAACACTACAAAGTATCTCATTAGTCCTCCCACATGTTCCTTACAAATCAATAAGTCACTAATACAACTCTCGGTTATGGACAATCTATTTTCATTGCATAAATATCCATTGACGCTAAAATACTTACTTGTGATGGTTTATCACAAGACTTGAAGATATCTTAAAAATAATGATGTGTCTAATAGAGTTGCTTAATATGTTTAAAACCAATAACATAGCGTCTACTGTAGTCAGCAAAGTATAACACCTAGATAATGCATCGACAACAACATTCTCTTTTCCTTGGTTGTAATTGATGACTTACGGAAAGGTCTCTATGAATTCCACCCACTTGGCATGCATGTGATTTAGCTTATGTTATCTCTTTAGATGCTTAAGTGACTCATGGTCGGTGTGAATCATAGACTCCTTGGCCACAAGTAATGCTTCAATGTCTGAAGCATCTGCACCAATGCGTATAGTTCATTATCGTACGTTGGGCAGCCTAACTGTACTCCATTGAGCTTCTCACTAAAGTATGCAACAGGTTTATGCTCTTGCGTCAACATTTCTTTAATTTCTACACTTGACACATCACATTCGATCTCAAATATTTTAGTAAAATCAGGTAATATCAATAGAGAAGTTTGTGTTAATTTATCTTTTAAGGATTGAAAAGTCTTCTCTTGATCTTCGCCCCACTAGAATGTGACGTTCTTCTTGATCACTTCGATCAAGGGCATAGCCAAGGTACTGAAGTCTTTTATGAATCTTCGGTAGAAACCGATCAATCCATGAAAACTTCAGACCTCTACAACCATCTTAGCGCTCGTCCAATTGCGTATGGCCTCAATTTTTCTTTATCAACGTGTATTTTCTGTTCACTTACAAAAAATCCTAAGAACATAAGTTTGTTAGTATAAAAAACGCATTTCCTAAGATTAACATACTGTTTTTTGGTTCTCAACACGTCTAAAATCGATCTCAAATGCACTATATGTTCTTCTAAGGTCTTGTTGTAGACCAAGATGCCATCAAAGTATACAACCAATAATTTTTCTATGAATTTCTTAAGAACATGATTCATCAACCTCATAAATGTACTAGGTACATTAGTTAATAAAAAAATGTATGACTAATCGTTCATAAAGCCCTCACTTTGTCTTAAACACCGCATTCCATTCATCACCCTCTTTCATGCGAATTTGATGGGACCACTCTTCAAATCTATCTTAGAAAACATAGAATATTCATACAATTCGTCCAACATCTCATCCAAATGAGATATAGGGTGATGATACTTTACCATAATATTGTTGATTTCTCGAAAAGCTACAAACATATGCCATGTGCCATCCTTCTTAGGGACGAGTATCATTGGTACAGCACACCTGACATACTCTCTCACATAAATCTTTTCTCCATAAGATCATTGACTTACCTCTCAAGATACAAGATTGGTTTCATATGCTAGGGAATTTAGAATGTTCATGCAAGGTACACCGTTGATTGTTTCTTCGAGAAACACATCTTCAAAATTCAACAACAAATCAGTGACAACACTAGGCATAAAAGGGGTGAGCTCTTTAGTGAGATATGACTCTTTCAGCACAAGTACAAACATAGGCTAGTTTAAATGTTAAGCCTTCTTGAATTCACTCACTCTCATTGAGAGAAACATTGTGCTCACGAGTTGTCTCTTCAAGGTCTGTTTTGGGTTTCTCTCAAGACCTTACTGTTTTTGTAAACTACTTCATGGTCACTCATAAAAATTTATTTCTTCTCGTTCTTTAGTAACTGCAAGTGATCTTCGAATACTTCCTTTGGTGTGAGTGAAGCTACGTGAACATGTAATCTTTTAAAGTCAAATGAGTACTTGTTGTTGAACTTATCGTGTTGTGCTCGAGTATCGAACTGCCATGGGCATCCCAACTAGAGGTATCCCGCTTACATTGTAACTACATCACATAGAACCTCATCCTCGTACTTTCCAATGTTAAACTCAGATTTCACCTGACAGAGAATATTGGTTTCGCCATCGTTCAGCCACTGTAACTTGTATGGTTTAGGATGTTTCATGGCATTCAATTCCAACATTTCAATAAGAGATGCACTAGCCACATTCTTGTAACTGCCTCTGTCCACAATGATCCTACAAACCTTATCCTGGACAAGCCTGTGCATGTATAAGATTTTCTCTCTTTGTACAATGGCTTCTTCTTTAACTTGTAGACTTAAGGCTCTACATGATATTAATAACTCTCCCTTTATAGCCCATACTCCGCAAACTTATCATCTCAATTAGGTACATACCTCTGATTCGGTGGCTCATCATGTTTTACGCAGCCTCATATCCTCCATCAGTTATATGATCATGGCCCTTTTGTTCAGACAATCATGAGCAAAGTGACCCTGACCTCGACATTTGAAACAGTCAGTATCAGAGTTTCATAAGGTTGTATAGTGGTAGCTGCTAGTTTAGGTCATGGTGCCTCCACTTTCTACTCAGCTTTGTGTTTTATGTTTGGTTTGTCAAACAAATCAGATTGAGTTTGATAGTTAGAAGAGTTATCATACCTCTAGAACATTTTGTTCTTTCTCTTCAGTTGTTACTCGATTTTTACTATTATATGTCGCAAGTCCATCATGTCCATGTAATGGAGATCTTCTATATGGCTATATGTCACGATTGAGAGTGCTTAGAAACTGATCCATTTTTGTCTCCCGATCCTCCTTGATGTTGGCCTCAATCCATTGTTGCCTCTTGATCCTCCTCGATGTTTGCCCAACCCATTGTTACATTCCTACCACTTTGCACCAATCACCATAAAGGTTGGTTAACCTCTCGATGATGGTGAGAAGGTACAAATCAACACCGCTTGACGATACGCGGCTTTTCCCAAGTAGTGATAGCATAATCTCCAAGATGCTATCGTGAAAGTGTGAATTATCCCACCATGCGAGTGTGTAGTCACTGAACATGGTTGCTTCCTATTTCACCTTCCTAAGTATGGAGTATTGATAGCAGCCAAAAACCATCTTTGTCTTCCCCTACCACTCCATGTAAGGTTCTATATCACTCTGAATAAACGTAGGAATCTCGATATGGATGTTATTGATATCATCAATTTATCGCCTTGTTCGTTGGTTGTGCCTCATGGGATGATCATATTTCGTGTCTAGCACCTCATCATATTCATCATCATCCTTGTTTAAAGGGTATGGATTATGAGCTAGTTCAGTCTCGTCGTTGTTGCTCTCCACATGCTACTACTTTCACCCGACCATATCACTGGTTGGTAGTAGTGAACTTTGCATTATGTGTCTGAATTCGTCCATCATCAATTGCAATTGTGGTTGCAACTGAGTGGCTCTCTCACCATGTGGTGGTTCATTACAATGGTTTCCAGAACTAGACATCGAAAAATATAAAAAAAAAAAGAATAAGAAGATGAACGAATCTCATGATATCTCAGAAAAAATGTTTAACTCAATTTTTCTCACTCAGTCGTCTGCCTTTTCCTCAAATTCTCCTATTCGATTTAGTTTAGAACTCAAGAATGATTCAAAGTGAATTCTCGAAAAGTTCAATCTAATTCATGACGCTACAAGTGTAACGTTGATACTAGTCTAAGTTTCATAATCTACGATACTTTAATTTCTATCTAAATACTCTTTAGTTTTTGTGTTTTTTTCATTTTTTTTCTTTTCTTCTTCCTTTTTTGTTTTTTCCCTTTTTTTCTTCCTTTTTGTAGTTTTTCCTTATGTGCTTTTCTTTTTCTTTTTTTTTTTGCTTCCTTTTTTTCTTCTTCCTTTTCCTTTCTTTTTTTTCTTTCTAAAATGATAAAAACTAACTAAATTAAACTAAGATTGAATCAAATGATAGAAAAAAAATGAAATTTGATACACTAACACAAAGATGAAACTCTAATACCACTTTATATGAATCTAGGCTGACGTTCTTTTGTTAGATGGATGGAGATAGACTGAAATCACTTAGCAACTCGATAGCAGAATCTAGAACTTGTACTCCCTAAGAAAGGATGTCCATAACCCAAACTACAACCCATCTAAAAATCTCAGATTTCGTAAATAAGGCCACAACACTTGTTATCTAGTTTGGAAAAGTCAATGAACACTCAAAATCTCTCCAGGACCTCAATAACTAAATCTCAAGAATTAGAAAAGAAAAGACAATCTATATTGATGAAAACATAATTAAAATTTCATACAATGTGTCCCCTCCTTGTAAGGACTAAACGATAATATAAAACTAAATAAAATAAACAATTTTAATAATACTCAAAAAAAAATTCTCGGTTGAGTGGTGTAACCACTCGGTCGAGCGTCGCATAAGTTTTGTTTCTTCACTGTGTGGCATAATTCTTAAACCGAAAATCCACAAAACTTAAGTACGTTCGGCTGAGCAATGCCTATGCGTGGTTAAATCCTCAGACACTTGGCTGAGTTGTGTAATGCTCCATTCCAGTGGTCATGTGCTCTGAATGCTTTATTTGTCCAATGAATTCGCTCGGTTCGAGCGATTCTCTTATCGGGTAAAGCGCCTTTGGCTCCTCTAGCTTTTTGCTTCTCTCGACCTCTTCCACTTGTACGTAAGTCAAATAATCATCCATTGACATCTCTTGATACACTTATGGTGTTTTTGCATGTCACCATTCGAGCGAACAAGTTCTACATCTTCTTAGCTTTAACCCTTGTGACTGGTTCGTGTGTTATTGATGTCTTCGGAGGAATCTCATCCTCATCAAGTCTGAAGAAGGTTTTTGAAATCTAAATATGAAGCCTTCGGCGAGTTCAAGGAATGGAAGACATGGGTGGAGAATAAATTAGGAAAGAAAGTGAAGTACTTGAGGAGTAACAATGGATTTAAAATCTACAGTGAGAGGTATCACCTACTTTGTAAAGAAAGTGAGATGACAAGGCACAAAATATGCATGTATACGCCTTAATATAACAATATTGCAGGACGTATGAATCGCACTATTGCGAAGAAAGTCAAATATATGCTGAGTGAATCAGGGTTGGGACAAGAATTGGGGCAGAAGTGACTTCAACCTCCATGTACACATCTCCATCTTCAACTCTTAATCTTGAAGTACCTGAAAAACTTTAGACAAGAAAGACTCTAGAATACAATCATCAAGTAGGTTTGGAGCTATTGTTTATGTACATCCTGATCAAGTGAAGCTAAAGCCAAAGACAAAGAAAGGACTCTTCTTATGGTATTTAAAAAGAGTCGAGGGATATAGAATGTGGTTAATAGAGGAAGACAAATGTGTTATCAGTCGATATGTCTATTTTAGTGAAAATGAAGTCTACAATAATTTAAAGGATATAAAGAATGGTCGAGAACCATAAGAGGCATTACAACAAAGTGTGGTTCTTATAAAGCTTAGGAAAAAAAATCCCTTCAAAGCTTGGAGGATACCAGAACAAGGTGGAGCTTTTGAAAGGATTTCTTTCTATGATAGAGGTCTTTTAGACCAACAAGAAGGGATTGAAAATGATAGTGCAAGTGAGAGCCTTCAGATTGAACATGATTCACAAAACTATCGACTGGCTAGGGGCAGAAAAATGAGACTAGTTGTTCCACCTTCAAGGTATTCATAAGTAAAAATTATAGCATTTGCTTTGAATGTTGCTGCCAGCCAAGAGATAGATGAACCAAAAACTCTATAAGAAGCTATGAAAAGCAAAGAATGGAGTTGTTGGAAAACAACAATGGAGGAGGAAATAAGATCACTAAAAAAATACCAAAACTAGATATTTGTTGATAGACCAAAAGAGAGAATGGTTGTAGGTAGCAAGTGGATTTTCAAAAGAAAACATGTTATACCAAGAATTGAACAACCAAAGTTCAAAACAATATTGGTAACATATTGTTATTTTCAAATAGAAGGCATTGACTATTAAGAATTGTTTGCACTAGTGATAAAACATGTTTATAAACGTTTGATTATGTTTTAGGTTGTTTTTAAATCTAGATTTTTAAATTTGTTATTGTAGGAAATGAATTGCAATTTTATTTTTTTTTAGCTTGGGGGTAGAAAGGAATTGTATTACCAATATATACACGTGGTTTAGGAAGTTAATTAGGAATGGTATTACTTGAAATTTGGAAAGTATAAATCTGAAACACTAAGACATCTTAAGAAGGAATAACACTTTTTTGTTGCATATCATGTATTACTAGATTAAAAGTTCGTGAAACATATAGTAATATATCTATAAACAGTATTTGACTTTTAACGAAATCAAAACAGTCGTAGAGAAGATGAAAAAAGTTAAGGTATTTTTTTATATTTCTATGATAATTGCAATCACATTTTTTTATCATTTTTGGGTTAGTTAAAAGAAAAGTGATCAAATCATAAGTAAGATTTGGAGTGAACAAGAGAAAAATAGAAAACTTATATATTTTTATTAGTATATTAAAATATACAAGAGATTTGCATTTTGCAAAAACTTACATATAAGTTCCTAGAATGAGTCTTTATAAAAAAAGAATTAAAATAAAATAAAGAAAAAATATACAAAAAAAATGAAATAACTAGTTATAACGTTATTCTAATAAATCACAAATATTTCTATTTTTTTATAATATCTTTGTTAAACAAATTCGGTAATATTAGTGATACTTACAATATTTATTAGAAAACTAGTTTGACGTTTCTTATCTTTTTACCTAAATTATATTATTACATAAAGATTAAGGAAACCATTATCAATACCATTTATTTAGAAATTATGAAATTCCATATGTGTGACCGTTACGAAATCTATATTTAGCCAAAATTTTCCTATAGTGTAACATACAACAAGAAAAGTTCAAATTTATTATATTATATTATTATTATGTAATAATTATTATATCTATGTTAAGAAATATATTATTATTTTTCCGATTTGAATACGAAGAGAATATTTGTTGAGCAATGGATTTACGCTAAGCTTGATAAAAAGAAAAATTCTTTACCCAAGTCCGTACATTTCTTCTATTTAACGCTCTCGAAAAAAGAAATTAAATTACATTAATAACTTTTTCAATATTATCAAAAACTGCTTCAACGTCCTATTTAATACAGTTTCCTTTCTCTTTCTCTCTTTTTCCTTTCTTGGAACGCAAAATAAGCCCTAAATTCTCGAGCTTCGCCCAATGATTTTCTCGTCTTCCAAACAAATCCAATCTCACGAACAGAACACACTCTCCTCCGATTCCTGCTTTCTCCACAGCGGAACTACAATTTGTATTCCTCCATTTCTCTCGTTTCCTGCCAAATCTGTCATCTGGGTATTGTTTTGAATTCCGGTGAAGTTATCACACGATCGCTGATCGGTATCTCATTCACGGGCGCATCGACGTCGCCGGTTTCTGGGTCCTCTGCATGCGGGGAGGACGGAGTGATTGTTGCTGGCCCGGCTGTTCCGACGGCGAAATCTATGGTTGGTGGTCAAATTAGGAGCTCGGAATTCGTCTCGGATTGTGGATATTCATCTATTGGTGGTGGATAAATGCTCTTAGTTTGGGATCTAGGGAGCCTAGCCCTTGTCATTTGCCTGGTTGTGCCTCTGCTTGGCTTCGCAGTTCGCCGGCAATGGCGTCTTGCGGCCCGGAGGAGGGAGGAGATTAGGAGGCTTCGAATTCGTGCCTCGGAGGAGGCTGCTAGAGCTGAGCTCGAGGCCTCTTTCGAGTACAATTCTATTTCTGTCTCTAATGGCTACTATTGTCCAGTTTGCTATGTCCCTGCATCCACTCGGTGTGCCCGGTGCAAGGCGGTTCGTTACTGGTATGCTTATTCAATTTCACTTCATGAGCCCTTTTAGTGTTTGTCTGTGTTGTCGAACGATTGGTTTTACCTTATTATTTGGGGAATTATTTGAACGTGGTGGAATCGTGCTTTGTGGCTCTCTTTTTTTCATTATTAGAAGAAAATAATACGATGTTGAAAAACTTACAGTATTTGAAGTGATTTAGATCATTTTCATGTTGGAATGTTGCTGTATAGAGAGATGTAGAAAAGAGGGATCATAGGACATTTTGCTATGGAGTGGGAGGAGGTCTGTGGCTTTTCGTTGTTTCTTTACCGTGAACTGTATTATCTTAGCTGATCCGTAGGTAGCATTATGTCGTAAGGAACTTATTTTATGAAAACTAGATAGTTTGAGCTTTGCACGTGTTTGAGTTCTGTATTTTGTATTCTCTTAGTGATATTTACACTAAGCTCGTGGGGATTTGTCTTCTCAGTTCTGGAAAATGTCAGATTATCCACTGGCGGCAAGGCCACAAAGATGAATGTCTTCCTGCGCCAGTCATGTATAATACCGCCAATGAGAAAACTGATGTTGGGCTTGAAGTCAGAAAGAAAACTGAGGGGAATCTTCTTGTCGAAGCTGATTTGCAGTATGCAGAATCAGCTGCGACAATGATCAAGGAATCTGCACTCTCTAATGCTACCTGTTCCCTCGAAGATAAGATCGGAGATATTGCAGATATTAAGGATGACCATCTTATAGATAAGGAAGAAGCTGTTTCTGTTGCTGAAACTTCTGGGTCTTCATTTTCTGGGTTCTCTTCCTCTCTCAGTAATGATTCTTCTGATGATATTTCTGTCTGTGAGAGCTGCAGTACATCTGATTCTGAGAGACCAGAGTCTCACCTTGATGCTGATATTGCTGTAGAGTCAGTGGAGACCTGTTTCAACACCGATCATGTGGTTCCGCTAGAGCCGTTGTCTCCTAAGTTCACTCACTTGGTAGAGTCAGTAGATAATCTTGCAAATATGGCTAAATTAAATCAGAGTAAACGAGGAGATAATGTTGAGGATAACCAGAGTCAACCCTTGCGCTCTAATGTGATGGATAGGCCAGGGTCTACTGATCAGTCTCGTATGATGTCATCTGGTTTCTGGGGTAGGGATCTTGAAAGCAAAGAATGTCCAAGTGATCCTTGTGATGTTTTTGCATCGTCCAAATCTCTCGGAGCTGATGAAGAGAGCTTATCTCATACAGGTTCGACTATGCAGTTCTACTCTAGCTCATCTAGAGAAGCCTCGTCAGATCTCGATGATGTTTGTGATGTGAGACGTAATTTTACGGATGAATCTCCTCTGACAGCAATGGAAACTGATAAAGCTGTTGATGAAAAAAAATTACTAGAAAAGAGCTCCATGAAAGCTATAAGTGACCCAAGCCATTGTTCTTATGCTTCTTCCCATGCTGTTAAAACTTCTTTAACACCAATATCTTCTGCTACTCCTGCTTATTTTGTTCGAGAAATTCCTACGTCCACATGTCCTTTGGACAATACTGTTGTATCATCTGTGGCCCTTGTAAAGTTGAAGAGCACCAGTAAGGCAAATCACAATACTTTTGGCACCTTGAAGGCTGGGGAAGTCGCCCATTTTTCATCAAAGGTTGCGGATACAAACAAAATTTCTGATGTCGTGGAATTTTCTCGTGTAGCTGCAAAATCTGGGAGAGTTACTGATAGTCAGAAGCAGAATGCTCCTACCTTGAATGTAACGAGTTCTCTGCATGAAAGAAATGGCTTGAAGGCATCTGTATTGAAAGTTGTTGACCAGTGGAGTAGACCAAAGTCATCAAATCAGTATAAACTATTATATGGAAATGAGAGAACAAGAAAACATAACCATAAGGTGATATCTAAGATGCTATCATACATCATTTGGTCTCAGTCAGCAAATTCTGACATCTTTTTTCTTGCAATTTGCTTGTGATCTGCAGGGGCTCTTTCCGTATGAATCATTCGTCAAGCTGTATAATTGGAGTAAATTAGAGTTGCAGCCATGTGGTCTCATAAATTGTGGCAATAGGTAATGCAAACTTCTTCAAATTGTAGCTATTTTAAGCTAAAAGTTCTGTTTTCCGAAGCTGTGTATTGTTTGGGGTCAATACTCATCTTCTTCTGCCAAAATTCTGCAGCAAGTGTGATGCTGATGTATAAAAATCATTTGTTTCTTGCAGCTGCTTTGCAAATGTTGTCTTCCAGTGCTTGATGTTCACACCTCCTCTGACTGCTTACTTCCTTCAGGGGCTCCACTCCCAAACATGTTCGTTCTAGTTTGAGTTCTTTTAATTATCAAATTAGTGTTTCATCTTCTGGAAGAACACATTTGTTGTGTCAAGGTCTAAATATTTGCTTTAAACTATTAGGTTCTAACAAAGAACAGTGCTTTACCTGTGGGTTTGAGAACCTGGTCTTGAAGGCAAAACAAGGAAGGACTCCTTTGTACCCTAGCAGGGTACTGGCTCAGTTGCAAAATATTGGAATCTGTCTTGGCAATGGCAAAGAAGAAGACGCCCATGAATTTCTTAGGTGAGCTAGCATATTTTATAGCTAACATTAGTGTAAAACATTTGGAAGAATCACCTATGAGTTCCATATTAATTTCTGTCTGCTTTATGATTTCCAGGTTTGTTGTAGAGACAATGCAGTCTGTGTGCATTAAGGAATCTGAAAATGCTACGTTGGAGACTGCTAAACTAGAGGAAACAACCTTGATAGGTCTGACATTTGGGGGATACCTCCAGTCTAAGGTATTACCACTTCTAGATTTTCCTTCTAAACTCACTGTTTCGAAGTCAGATTAAAGCTGGTCCGTATTGTTGTTATCCTAAAAGATATTTATTATGCACAGATTAAATGTATGAAATGTCAAGGAAAGTCTGAGCGGCATGAGAGAATGATGGATCTTACAGTTGAGATTGATGGGGATGTTAGCTCTTTGGATGATGCTCTGCGACGGTTTACAATGACTGAGATTTTGGATGGAGATAACAAGTACAAATGTGGCAGGTTGGTCAGCGTTTTCTCTCCTTATGCGGGGTTTGATGGCACCGTTTCGTGCAATGGATTATATCGTCCCTTGTTGTATTTGTATACATAGACTTTCCTGAATTAAGTTCTACGGGAGCTATTTGCTCACATGTTTTTGGAGTTGGCTGAGATTATAACTATCGATCTAGCTTCATCAGATCTTATTGATCTATTGCTTTTCTCTTGTGAATTGTTATATCCGAAAGGGCATAGTCAAGTTTACTTTAAAGAGTTGATGGGTGATGGATGTTTATTCGTCTTTCGTGAGCAGGTGTAAATCCTACGAGAGGGCCAAAAAGAAATTGAAAATACTCGAGCCTCCCAACGTCCTTACAATTGCATTAAAAAGATTCCAGGTAATTTCTTCCTTCAATGAGAGCTGGGTTTGTTTATCTTGAGGTCCCTCGTATTGTTCTAGTTTTTCTTAACTCACAACTTTGCAGTCAGGAAAATTCGGGAAGCTCAATAAGTTGATTAGGTTTCCAGAGAAGCTAGATTTGGCTCCATACATCAGTGGAAGTAATGATAAATCGCATGTCTACAAACTTTATGGAGTTATCGTTCACTTGGATATCATGAATGCTGCTTTTTCTGGCCACTATGTGTGCTACATCAAAAACAGTCAAAATAAGTGGTACAAAGCCGATGATAGTGCGGTAAGCTGCTCATCTGATACAGACTATCTTTCCGATTTCTTTTTGTTTTTTGTTTTTTTTCTTGCATGTAATTTGTATGACTGCTTATTTTAAATCTTGATTTTTTTGTGATTATTCTAGGTAGTAACTTCTGAACTGGAAAGGGTCTTGACAAAGGGAGCATATATGCTGTTCTATGCACGGTACGTTCCACATTCTTCTTTAGATATGAACCCTTCGCTATTCAATTACAGATCTCGTAAATCTAGTTACTTGAAATCAGATGCTCTCCAAGGCCGCCGAGATCAGTATGTGCCAAATCAGTGTCTTCCAATAAAGACCGTAATGTGCCAGTGCCTAAGATGAACGAGAAAAGTACCATTCCTCTGTCATGGTCTGCTTCCGCTCCAAGTGCTATTCACTGCACAAAGTCCCCTGATGGTGGAACGAACAGCCTACAGTCATTTTACTCCAAATTCCACAGACTGCAGAGAATTTTAGAAGAGGATTCCTCAAGTGATAGTTCCTCTCTATTTGACAGCAACTCAGATGAATGTTCTTGTAGCACAGATAGCGCGAGAGACTCGGCGAGCATGGAAGACTTTGCTGATGTCATATTTGGAGATTTAAGACAGGGTAACAGACAGTCACCTTATTCAGCGATTTCGCCTCTGTCTTCATCTTCCTCATCCGCTACATCCCCGTTGCTCACAAGGCTCTCCCCACTAGCTAAATCAGAGAGCTGTTCTTCAGAATTTCCTGAATCTACAAGACGCCACAGCCTCAAGAAAACAAAAGATTCAGCGAAGCAACACGTCTTTGAGGATAAGTATTCGAAAGAAGGTAGGGGAAGCATTCATTTTTTGCATTCTGACTCGACTAAATCTAGTAGAACAGTAATATGATTAGGAATAGCGGTAAAGGTGGTGGTAGTACTAGTAGTAGAGAGACTGACTCAATAATTTGGAGAGCTAACCCCGTGGGAAAAACACGACCCTGCGAAAGAGTGAAGGAGAATCGCGTGTAGGAAATGTCGTTAAGGGTCGAAACGGCCCATCGGGAGGTTGAAGTGCTTCTAAATTCTACTGTTGAGAAGGTAAGAAAAGAGAAAATGGGAGAACGAATAAGATTTATGATGTGGTGGTAGTACCATTTTGAGGTGTAATAGTGTACAGTGGGAAAGAAAGAGACATCGTCCAATGCAATATATACCAGAGGGAGGTTCTATATTGTTAATAAATTTTCTTGTAATTACCTTTCTATTTTATGGTAAAATATAATAATAATAATAATATATGATTTCCACTTCGCATCTCATTGCAAAGCAAAGCACCACAGAGCTACAATTTGAAACCCAATGACTATGTTGCCATATACAATCCTGTCATCCTTTAATCATTTCGATCTTGATCTCCAGCTTACTCTCAACTCTTTGTTGGCTCATCCCGAGCTTATTGTTGACTCATTCGCCTTTTGTCGTCTCATCCCGAGCTTATTGTTGACTCATTCGCCTTTTGTTGTCCTCATCCCGAGCTTACCCTCTCCTCTTTCCCCTTTTTTTCTGGCTCATCATGACCTTATCCTCGACTCTTTCACCTTTTCTTGGCTCATTAGTAAAACACGGAGATGCCCGTTTCATTGCCACGGTCTGCGATGATTTAGCATGCGTTACAGCCGTTGAGGGACGGAAGACTTGTCCTAAATTCTTTGGTGTTTCCATTCGAACCCACACAACTTGAATCCAAATAGAAGATATGCATCTTACAATTTACAACGTCCCTACGCAAGAATCAAAGTTACAACTAATCTCAAGACACAAGTAGCAATCTAAATACTAATAAAGGTTAAGGTTCTATGAACAGTACTTTAGGCTAAACGTTGCATTACTATAGGTCAATCTGAAAACTTTGTTTGCGTGTCGTTTTTTTAACCCTTGGATTTTAACATTTTTTTCCTTATAGCTTTGATTGACCATGGCCGTTGATTTAAAAAAAATCAAGAACACTCTTCACCTAAATCCTTCGCTCACACAGATTTAGGGTTTCGTTGAATCCCTTCCTCCCTCACTATTGCTGCTTCTCGTCGAGGTAAGTTTTCTCTCCATCATCTTCTTCGCATTCCATCTTTGTTTCGTCTCATCTCCAGGTCACGACTTCTTCTTCGCTTGGATCCATTTTTCCCTTTGAGTTTTCCATCCACCGCCGCTTTATCGAGCTTCGTACTATAAGTTGTTACCAAACAGAAGCAGAATCTCAACTATGGTGTCTTGCATCGGAAAGCTTTGGTATCGGTCTACTGAGGACGAACGTCTTTAGGAGCTCATCTGCAAGAGCCACTGGGCCAACATTGGTTGCGGCAACCTGACGTGTGGAAACACAAGTTATAATTATCCTAGTCCACTTCACCGCAAGTATACGGATCTTGTAGTACCAGGGTCGATCTCTAGGGACTAATTGCAGCTAAACTAAGAATGAAACTAAACTAAGACGGAAGATGATAGAGTGGGATATGGTCCTAATTTCCTAAAACTATCCTAATGGTAACAACGAAACTAGGTTAAGGATGAGACTAGATATGGTGAACACTACGGGTGTACGGGATATCGGGAATTGCATAGATGAACGACTAAGGATCATAGATCTATAACCTACTATTGACTACGGGAAATTCATGCTCTACGGTGAGGAGTGATTCTTCCGAGCCTAAACCTCCTAACCATGGATACATGCAACCCTACCTTCCAGCAACTATTAACACATACCATGGCAGCATTATGACCGAAATCACTATCCCTAAGATGACTAACCGACCGGTCAGATTCTCATTAGCCAAAGCTTAATCTACAACTTAGCGGATCGGATTCGTTCCTTAACCTTCCAGCAAGGTTCGAGATCCTATGTTGTTGAGCGGTCAGCACTAACGTATGATTGATATTGCTAAGCGTAGAACCGTAAATCAAGAGTAAATTCATAAAACTAAGCATTAACGTAAAACATCGTTCATACATACAAATCCGATATCCCTACCCGCAGTAGGGACTCTACTCACTCATGGAAGAAACGAAAACAGAAGATAGCAAAGTCCTATACATGATAAACCCTAAGGAATTCGATGCCTCGACCTTCCCTATTGTGTTACCGGTGTACGAATTGGTGCTTCTCTTCTTCTCCAAGGCTTCCTGAGCCTTCCCAGATGTTTTTCCAGTCCTTTCTTGCCCTGTTCGTCGCCCCCCTTGCCCTAGATCTGATCAGTTCTTTTTATCCGCTCGTTTGAAATTGAGATCTAGGTTGTTGCGGATTACGTGGCCCGCTCGGGCACGGGTGTTGCCCGGTCGGGTAAAGGCTGCCCGACCGTGTTGATTCATGGTGCCCGATCGGGTGGATATCACCCGATCGCGTGACTAAGCGGGCCCGAGTCACGTAAGTTCTCGGGGCAGATTGGATGACTAATAGCCCGAGCGGGTATTCAGTGTGCGCCCGATCGGGTGGTGATCATCCGATCCTTTTTGCTCTTGTGCTCGGGTCGTGTTAAATGCGTGGATAAACCCCGTAGGTTCTACCCGAGCGGGTGAAGGAATAGTGCCCGACCGGGCACTCTTGTGTCCTTGATATTTCTCTTTTCCGCTCGTTGCTCGGGTGTTCCTTTGGGTTCAGGAGCTCTGAGTAGATATGTCGTCAATTCTTGTGGTTTTGGCAGGGAATCCTTCATATTGAGCTCATTTAGGCCTTGTCGCCTAAAAACCTGAAAATCAAGAAAACGGGTGTGTAAAACTCGACATCGTATCGGATAAGTATGACTCGATGTAAGATACATGCGAAAATGGTGTAAAAACCTATCCTAATATTGATATACTTTCAGTGTTATCAAACTCCCCCAGACCTAAACCTTTGTTTGTCCTCAAACAAAACTAAAGTATAGCTTAGAAGAATCTAAATAACGATGGATACTAGCTCAAAAATTTCGAAGTGTTAGTCATCTTGCATATCAGCGCGTCACATGGATAAGAGCCTAAGCGTACCGAGTATAGTCCTATGTCTACCGAAAATGCTGAGCCATGAAATCTTTCCTA
>CM071876.1:11404384-11417047 GCA_036759665.1 Gynandropsis gynandra
AAATGGGAAGATGCATTCAAAATAGATCAAAAGTGGTTCCGGGATAGCCAAGGGCTAATCCCTTCTCCTAGAACAAACAAACTACTCGCTCATGCGTTTGTAAAGAAACATAAACAAAGTAGGAAGTCTAAGGAACATGAAAACCAAACAAAACCGAAGTGTCGGGGCTTGATCTCCAATGCTCCTTGCTTGTCTCCTCGCAAGAATATCCTTAAACTTCTACTGAACTAATCTTCAATGTATATCCCTCTAATGACGTCTTCTGCCTCCTTTTAAGCCTTCTAAGTCGGTCCAATTGTTGCCTAAATTGCCCCCACGAGTTCTCTTTGTTTTAAGTTAAGTTTACTTAACTTAATAGGCAGTTACGGGCCGCGACCCGCTCGGGTGGTCATTGTGTCCGCTCGGGTGCGGCTAGAGTGGAACGCGTGAGTTGTGTGGCTGGAATACATGCCCGATCGGGCATGGTATGTGAGCCCGCTCGGGCACAAGGCAGTAGGTCGGGCATTCTTGCCCGAGTCGTGCATAAATGTGCACAAAGTTGGCCGTGGGTTTTGCCCGGGTCGTGCAAGAGTTGTGCCCGACCGGGTGGAGGCTTTCCATGCTCAATCTCGTCCCGTTTGTCCCAATGATGATCCTCGAAGTTGCTCCTTAGCTCCGTGCATGTCCCTTTAGCTCCAAAATGATCCAAATACGCGTAAAGACCTGTAAGAACATGAAAACACAAAAACAAGTAAAACGGAAACGGAATCATATGTAAAACATCACATATATATCACCAAATACGCGTAAAGACCTGTAAGAACATGAAAACACAAAAAAACAAGTAACGGAAACGGAATCATATGTAAAACATCACATATATATCAAAAACGTCTCCTAAATCGTGCAAGAAATACGTATGAAAACGATATGATCATATACTTCACTCAATGTTTTATTTAGGAATAGGGAAAACAAAGAAATTTAATATGGGTTTTTGGTTGAGTATAACATGATCAATATAAGCAATATTGCCTTTCAATTATGGAATTGCAAAGCCAAATTAGATGAGTTACCTTTCCTCTGGTAATTGGCTGAATCCTTTTCAGACATGGAATAAGAACACAACTTGGAAAGACCAAACATAGTAATCATATGCCCTATGATGTCAATGGTGAATTCTCCTGACAAATAATCTTTCAATTCTGATTGATTTCTTCAATCATTTCAATCCAACCATGAATCCGTATCCACATGAAAACATACTGAGTATTTAGATTTTTAACCTCTTTTAATCCTCATCTCTTAGATTTAAACCTCTATTAATCCTCATCTCTTAGATTTAAACCTTTGTTAATCCTCATCTCTTACTTTGTTCTGATACAATCCATCTGTCATTCATTAGGTAAGGTTGCAGATGAACACAAATTTGCATCTGTCTGTGGAAATGAGGAACATAGTTTTCGAAGAGGGTATATATAGGAGCGTTATGGAAAGGGGTGGGTCCTGCTATGGCTAGAGCTACAACATTAACTGCATCACAACTTCCAACATATGATGAAACCAAACGGGCCATGTTCTAAGCCTCTTAACTTTTTCCATTTTGAGCACCATGAAGTAATTTCCAATTTTGGAACACTGCATGTTCTCATACATTTTACCTCTTGAAAAATCGTGTGAGTGCATATTTTGGTAACAAGGACACCCCTGAAAGAAGGTTTGTTTGCCACTGGTGATTTTGTTTGACATCCTCATCATTCTGTAATGTAGATAAACAAGGAAAAGGTTCAAGCTCTTGTGGAATTTCTTACACCGGAAGCTGCATCTTCTGCTCTCTCTTTGGATGGTTGTTCATTTGCGGGTTCAAGCCTCAAAATAAGGCGTCCTAAAGATTTTGCCATAACAACAGTAAGAATTATTAACTCATTCGACTCTTTTCTGCGTCTTTCTCTGGAGCTGTTGGTATCTGCTTTTATACGTTTTCACTCATCTTTGATCCCAACAGTGCTCTTCTCTGGCATCGGCTTATGGGAAAACATGTTCTAACCGTTCATACGGATGTGTCACCTCATCTACGCACATACGCTCATTGCTCGAAAGGAAGAGTAAGTACATATCTCTCTGTTACCACTTCCTTTAGTTTCCATTTTCAAACAGGAAGAAACATCTCGGTTCTTTCTTTCCCCTTAATTCACATAATCTTTCTCTTTACCACATTTTTCCATCTACAAATCTTTCTGAGAACTGAGAATTCTATTGTCTCAGGCGGGCGTAACGATCCTTCTAGTGAACCTCAGCAATAAATCTGCTTTTGTAGTCAGTGTTGGTAATGGCATGAACGTTGTCATGAATACAGAACTTCTTATTAGTACTTAGATGTTATCTTTAGGGGTTAAATACATTCAAGGAACCCAACCATGTCTTAACTGCATTGTAAGTGCCTGGGTATCTTTTTCTTCATCCATATTGCTTTGAATATTTGAATTGTATCATTTGACGCCCTCATCATCCTGTAATGCAGATAAACAATGAAAAGGTTCAAGCTCATTGACTTGGCGGTACTCTTCAATACTTCCCGTATTTCAGCTTAAAGGCTATAGAGAAGGCCATCGTGAATTCTGATCTTGGAATGACTCCTAATAATGATGGGGAAGTTAATCGGTTGTCCTTGCCTCCTCTCACGGCTGAGAGAAGAAAGGTATCTTTTCCTGGAACACTCAAAACCTTTATAATCCCCGTGTCAGTAATCCAAACTCAAGGTAAATCTTTATGTGAGAAAGACAAGTACTAAAAGCTTGCCTAAGTTTTTCATAATTCTATTGAACTGCTTGTGTTGATCTCTTGCAAGTTTTTAGGAACAATCTATGTCGATCTCTTACAAGTCCTATTAAAAAATTATGTGTCTTGTCGAATACTTATTTATTCCGCTGCAGGATCTATCAAAAGTTGTGGTGAAACTGACCGAAGAATGGAAGGTAGGATTTCCTTCTTTTGCTGATGTATCTGCGAGGATCTCATAGTATGCACCATTTTTTGCATTGGTTGGCATTTTAGATGCTTCATATTCAATGAACCGATGGATCTCCCTAATTTCTTATTTTTCTCCTGTTGCGTTTTGGCTAAGGTTGCTCTGAGGAACATAAGAAGAGATGCCTTGAAAGCTTATGAAAAACTTGAAAAGGTTCAATGTTGTTAAACATTTCCTGGTCTGATTTATTCTATCCTTTTCGCATTTCATTGTCTTCAAGGGATCATTTTGCCAGGAAAAGAAGCTCTCAGAAGACAACGTGAAGGATTTGTCAAGTGATTTGCAGGTGAACCTTCCTGTTAACATTATTTAAGAAATACTATAGCCACTTATCTAACAGAGTCTAAGCTGGTGTTTTATCCCAGAGAGGATACGTGTGAACATTGCGGGTTATGATTGTAATAGCCAATTAAGAAACGTATCTGTGTATGCAGATACTAATCGATGCATACATGAAGGTGGATGAACTGTACAAGCAGAAGGAAAAGGTATTCAAAATTCGACATTTCTTTGATAATTCTTCATTTAGTGAACCATTCATTCATTATATGCATATATTATCGTGAAAAAGGAAGGCACTACACACATGTGCACATTGATGTGATTCTACATTGATCTTTAACCAATAAAATAGGCATTTAGATTTGGAATATTTACCCATTAAATCTCATATTATTGTATAAATAATATGTCAGAAACTGCTGAAGGTATAAAAACCCATCTCTCCGGAGGAATTGTAGAGTATTTCAGTCTCTCTCTCTCAATTTGGTTTTTGTATAGCAAATTGTGGTTAGCTTTTCTCTCCATCATCTTCCTCGCATTTCATTTGTTCCAAACCTTGATTATTACATGCAAGCTCTTCGTTTCTCTCGATATTATGGATTCTTATGTTACGTTTTAACTCATCTTTGATCCCAACACTACTTTTCTCTGGCCTCGGCTTATGAGAAAACATGTTCTAATAGTTCATACGGACGTGTCACCACATCTACGCACATACGTTCATTGCTCGAAAGGAAGAGTGAGTACCTATCTCTCTGTTACCACTTCCTTTAGTTTCCATTTTCAGACAGGAAGAAATATCTCAATTCTTTCTTTCCCCTTGATTCACATGATCTTTCTCTTTACCACATTTTTCCATATACAAATCTTTCTGAGAACTGAGAATTCAATTGTCTCAGGCGGGCGTAACGATCCTTCTGGTGAACTTCGGTAATAAATCTGCTTTTGTAGTCAGTGTTGGCAATGGCATGAACGTTGTCATGAGTGCAGAACTTCTTATTAGTATTTAGATGCTATCTTCAGGGGCTAATTACATTCAAGGAACCCAGCCATGTCGTATCTGCATTGTAAGTGCCTTGGGTATCTTTTTCTTCATCCTAATGTTTTGAATATTTGAATTGTATGATTTGACGTCCTCCTCACCCTACAATGCCTTATTCTGAGGCTTGAACTCGCAAAGGAATAGCCATCCAAAGAGAGAGCAGAAGATGTAGCTGAGAGTATAAGCCCCAGGTATTGTGCCATACCTTTGTTCCATATGGTCTGCACTTACACTGTTTTCCTAAGCCACATATAATGCCCCATACGTGTAGAAAATAATTAGATTTCCTCTCCATGTTAAGTAGGCAATGGATTCTTGATGATTTCGATTATTTGGGTTAAAGATACCTTATAGCCCAAACCTTATAGCCCAAACTATATTAGGATTTGTGAATTTAGCGAATAATTAGATTTTCCCTGATATATAAATAGAAACTTGATGATTTAACGTACAGGATTTCCAATTACATGAGATTTTACTAGGATAATTTAATATTTACTAGGGTTAATGATTATTTCTCTGCTCATACTTTTGCCAATGTGATTCCCAATAGGATAAGATTTTGCTAAGGTCAATAATTATTTCTCTATTGCAAATCTCACGGTTGTAAGTGTGATTCCCAATGAGATAAGATTTTACTTGACTTAATTATTACCTCTCTGCTCTAAATGTTTTACTGTTCACACGTTGCTGTTTTTTTTTCCACATGTCACCGGTTCCTTCTTGGTAAACATTGTGTTTATCTTTGTAATAATTTAATCTCGTTTTCAATATGTTGTCATTGCAATCATTTTAAATAGATTTCTGCCTCTGTCCTTTTATTAATTATGACTTTTTCTTATTATGCCTACTATAGATGTTTTTGTAGTTTTTTCATGTCTGGTTTTTAAAGTTTTAGTACCTTTTAAATCTCCTATTTTAATTAGTACACACGTGTATTTAGCAGAATAATTGTGATTTTTTTCTACCAATTAACCCATATATAAAGCCTCCAAATTACAATGGTCATTCACCACTTTTCCCCTCTTACAAGATCTCAGTGAAAAAAAACTTAAACTCTCTAGAGACTATTTCTGTCTGACTTTCAAAGGAACACCTAATGTATACACCGCTGTCTCGGATCAGACCTTCTCAAGAAGTATCATATAAAATCAGGATTCGTATTGTTCGCATATGGACATTTGGCTCAGTTACAACTCCATCACCAAGTGCCAGTTTGGAAATGGTTATGTGCGATGAATGGGTATGATTTCATCCTATAGTCAAAATTTATTTACTACGTTAGTACCTTACTTGACTGAATCTAACTAAATTGGCAACCCTTTTATGCAGGGTAACCGGATGCAGTGCTCTGTTAGGTCTACCTTTTGGCCCTGCCATCGCAAATACTTAGTTGAAGGTGCTTGCTGTGCCATTGTCAATTTTAATGTATTGTGTAACTATGTGGATAATCGCGCTTGTGCAGCAGAATTCAAGATAGGTTTTAGTCTTACTACTATGGTGAGACATTGTGAAGAATTATCCAACTTGGATAAGTTCTTTGACTTCGTACCATTTGATGTTATCCTTAATAGTTCTTTGGATGAGAATATGCTCATAGGTAAAAACTCTTCTCTCTATTGCATGTATTTAATTAAGATTAATTCAATTTATATCTGATAATGCTTATTATGCAGATTGCATTGGTGAGGTCAGTTCGGTAGGACAACTTGAAACTACAAATTATAACAATCGACCAGTTAAACGTCTTGCCGTACACTTAAGGGATTCAAAGTAAGTTATATTTCTAAACCAATATTAAAAGCTATTGCTTTTAGCAAAATAAACATATTCAGCCTTATCTAACACATATTAAATGATTGTTTCTTATACAGTGACAAATTCTTAGAATGTACCTTATGGGAGAGCTTCGCAAATGAACTCCATGAATGTGTTCGCAATCATGAAAAAGGACCATTGGTCGTAATATGCCAACTTTTCAAGATTAGGCCGTGGGGAGGTATGCAATCTTCGTCTATCGCATTTACTCATGCAAATATGTTATTTATGTTAATTTATCTTTTTGTCTTTTCTGAAACAGCTCAAAAAACTCTTCGGAACATTCAATATTCCAACAAGTTGTACACAAACCAAACACTTCCTCCTATCATGCAATTTAAAGAATAGTATGTTAGATACCTTGCTGACTTATAAACATTTACAGCTGTGAATTCTTTAATAAGTTTTCCATGTTTATCATGCAATGGAAAACTAAACATTCCTCTTCCATGCAGTCTTCCAAGAGGATTCTTGGATGTTCCTAAGTCCATCTCTACACTTGAACCTCGACTAGACATCGAAGATTCATTTGATTTCTGGACTGCTTTTCAGTTGCATACACCTTTTGAGCTATCTCATCTAACTGATGTACCTTTTTCCATTATATCTTGATCTTTGTTAACTATTAAGTTTTTAGTTTGGTTACTGACTGTTTTGTATTTATTTCAGTCACTCACATGTATCACGATAGCCAAACTTACTGAGGTAATGACAAATAATGGTTGGTATTAACTTGGTTGCAAATCGTGTTAAAAAAAAGTAAATGCAGTTGCCGATGAAAGTTCAGCCTCTTTCGCTGTAAAAGAGTTCTATTATGATAATTGCAAAACATCACAACATCGCCACAACCAAAGTATGTTCAACCCATTTTTTTTCATTGCAATAAGGAATGTTACAAAGAAATAACCCTTGAAAACTTATAACTTGCACAGGTATCGTGTATATGTACGGGCAAAAGATGAGACATGCGATGCAACGTAACTTCTTTTTTACAAAGAAATGATGCAACTTATTGGTAAAAGTGCCTACCAGCTCAGAAAAGAAAGAATTGAGGTAAATATAAAAAATAAAACCTGGTCACTACAAAAACATATATCATGGCTGCCATAAAACCAATCAATCGTTGTCTCCTAGGCGGCTGATCCAGATATATGTCCTCCAGAACTTATACAACTACACAATCGAAAGTGTCTTTTCAAGGTATCTGTTAGTCCGTCATCTATAGTTTCACCGACTTCTACATTCCGAAGCTTTTATAAAGGAAGTTCGAATATAATTCATGTCAACAAACTCACTGAGAAAGTTGACATCCTCAGTAGTATTTCATCAAAGGTATTTGTCGACTACCTCATGCCAATTACAATCTAATTGCCATGAGTTTTAACTGCTGCATGTGTGTTCTTGCAGGATTTGCGACCATCCCATCAACAAAGTTCAATGGGATCAGAACCAGGTAATAGTAGTCATTCATCATCCAAACGAAGCATTGATGATGTGGAGAGTCATCCCTCAACATACTCTTCATCTCCTAAGGTAAAAACATTAATTCATAAAGTCGCAAGTGCTTCCAAATCGCCAACGAACATACCCTCTCCCATTAAGTGACTGCTTTGTGGAAACCATGCATTTTTGCCTCCTCCCTTGCTTATACGTCAAGTTGAAGGAATTTGGAAATCCTGATCGGCTAAAGGTTTTTTATGAATAAATGGGCAATTTTTGGTGTATAGTTGATGCATGTGCACGTATCATGCATTGCTCATATGACCTTTTTTGTTGTGTTGTTTTTTGGTTGTACAAAATATGTTCCACCATGTATATGCAAGGGTTTCTGTCTTGATAGACCAATGTATATTAATCACGAATGTCTCAAATTTTATCGTTTTATTCATAACTAGTCCATCTTAATACTCTAACATTAATTTGTTATATAAACTATTTGACAAGGTTTCAATTTATATGTGCATTTCAATCATTGCATTTGAAAACATCCAAATATAAATTATCATCAGCTCATTGTCTACACGAGTAAAATAAATAAATTACACTTTAATTAGGACATTGATTCAATAAAAAATAGTCGATTTAAATATCTCTTCTAAAACCAAACATTGATGACATTATATTTCAAATGTATACTTTAAACATATAAGATATGATATAAAATATAGTCTTATTTGCATGTCTAATATCTTTTCATGGAGAATAACATACAAATATGACCAATATATTTATAATAACTAATTGAAATTATTTTTTATTTCAACGATGTGAAAATAAAAAGAAACGACAATGTGCTGCAATGGTTATGCCAAAAATTCGAAGTCCACGAATAATTACATTGTCTCAACAAAACAACACCCATTTATTGACAACTTCCAACTTCATAGGTAAGTATGGTTTTTATATATACCTACATCCATTATAAAAACTGAATGCCAATCTAATATAAAAATTAACAGATATCTATTTTTAAATTAAAATTACAGGTTATAATGACATTGGAAATCAAGAGTACATCTGCACAAGTTGCAACGCAATGATGTGGTACGATGAACATCTCAACAAAGAAAAAACTACTATGTGCGTTAAATTCTCGCTGTGTTGTTCTCAAGGAAAAATAACTCTCCTAAACATTCCTAAACCTCCTCGATACCTATAAAATCTAATAACCAATCGAAGTGCATGAAGTAACCATTTCAGAAAACACATACGCGCATACAATATGATGTTTGCATTCAGTTCAATGGGTGGGAAAATAGACACTTCAATAAACAACAAACGAGGTCCATACATATTTAAAATACACGGGCAGAACTATCACAGAATTGGAAGCCTCTTACCTGTAGCTGGAGAAACACCTACGTTTGCTCATCTTTATATACACGATACACAACATGAAGTAGAAAATCGGCTTTCGGCGCTAAGGGAAAGTAATATATTCTACCGAGTGCTTCCCATTCTAGAATTCTGTATCTTGATTAACATACATTGTTTTGTATATGCAGTGGAACGAATGGCAACATTAAACAACAACACCCACTGAACATGGATCTCATATCGGGTTTAAAGCGAATGCTTGACAAATACAACCCTTACGTTAAGGTATTTAGAATGGCAAGAGACCGTATTTTATGTGATGATTCAATCGATATAAAATTACGTCTTATAGCAAATCGAAACACAACTGAGAAATTTTATAACATCCCAGAAAGTTCAGAGGTAGCAGCCTTATTACTTGGTGACTTTGATGAATCACTTCAACCTAGAGACATTATACTTGAAAAACATAACAATGTTTTCTTACGCATAAGTGAGCGTCATCCCGCATATTTACCTTTGCAATATTCTTTTGTTATTTCCTCATGGAGAAGATGGTTATCATACAGATCTAGAACTTTTGGCAACGAATTCTACATCTACAAAACCACGTAAACGAGTAAGCATTAGGGAATATATGGCCTACCGATTGCAAAAATGAACAACTGAATCTTCAACTTTACTGCAATCGGGAAGATTGTTTCAACAGTTTGTTGTTGATGGATTTTGTATGGTTGAATCTGAACGGATAGCATATATTCGAAATAACCAAAGTACTCTTCGTTCTGAAGATTACAAAACAATACAATTAACAATTAGATGTGGAAATGTTGATGCACGTACAATTGGCAATAGAATACTATTGTCATCATCTTTTACTTGGAGTTCAAGATACATGAAAGAAAACTATTTAGATGCCATGACATTATGCCAAAAATTAGGTTATCCAGATTTATTTATAACGTTTACTTGCAATCCTAAATGGGCTGAAATACAAAGAAACCTAATGAACCATGACTTATGACCCGAGGATCGTGCAGATATTCTTTCAATAATGTTTAAATTAAAGCTTGAAAGCTTAATATTAGACTTAAGAAAAAATCAGATTTTTGGTATCGTTGCGGCAGGTAATTCCAACTAGCATTTCGCAGCGTCTTTCTCTATATAATAATATAAAGTAAAATATATTTACTCACTTCATAACTCACATGATGTTGCAGTGATTTACACAATTGAATTCCAGAAAAGAGGACTACCACATGCTCATATCTTACTCTTCCTAAATAGATCATCCAAATTACCAACAACTGCTAATATCGATTCGATCATTTCTGCTAATATCCAATACTCTATTTAGCAATTCAAGAAACAATGGTTCATGGTCCTTGTGGTCTAGCAAACAGATCATCACCTTGCATGGAAAAAGGGAAATGCAAAAAAATATTCCCACAAAATTACAACGAATCCACGTTCATAGACAATGAAGGGTTTCATGTGTATAAAATAGGAAACAACGATAGATTTATCATCAAAGAAGGAATCAAACTGGATAATCGTTACATTGTACCTTATAATCCTACATTGCTGATAAAATATAGAGCTCATATAAATGTTGAATGGTGTAATCAAACCAAAGCTATAAAATATTTATTTAAATATATCCATAAAGGGTCTGACTGAATCACCATAACTCTTACAGCCCCCACATTAACAACACCGCATCAACCGATCGACGAGATTAAAAATTATTTCAACTGTAGATATGTTTCTGGTTGTTGATGCGTATCAGAGTTAAATATAACCTAATCTACCCGCAAGTGCACGGCACGTGTGTAGTATTTTAGGTGTCGATCCCACAGAGACTATGCAACGCTACCTAAACCCGAACTATGAATCAAACTTGCTAACGAAAGAATGTGAATAAGGAATGAAATACTGAAATTAACTAAACTACTTGGGTTCTAACGATGAGACAAACGTCCTAGGAATCCGGTTTCACCACAAGACTACCGAAACCGACGACCAACCTATCTATCATGCAATCCCAGTTAAAGCTATCTAAGGCGGACGATCCTAACATGATATCTACCCTCTCTCAAGGCATAGACACGTGATCTAGACAAGCTGCCCCCTACTTTCGTGGCTGACACCATGAACTAAACCCATAAACTCTGTGATTCGCCCGTTCACCCTCAACCGTTGCTACCCTACTTTCGTGGCCTAACCTCGGTTGTTCTAAACCTGATCTTCCAAGACTAGAATTCTCCTTTCGGTCCTTCTCCTAACCCCTAACACATGCATCTACGTGATCAGCACAAACACAAGTAGATTTAAGCACTCAAACAGAGAATAGATAAACTAAAACGGGAAGATGCATTCAAAATAGATCAAAAACGGTCTCGGGATAGCCGAGGGCTAATCCCTTATCCTAGAACAAACAAACTACTCGCTCATGCGTCTGTAAAGAAACATAAACATAGTAGAAAGTCTAAGGAACATAAAAACCAAACAAAACCGAAGTGGTGGTGCTTGATCTCCAATGCTCCTCGCTTATCTCCTCGCAAGAATCTGCTCTAACTTTGCTGAATTCTTCTCCTCTCTATGCTTCCTGTAACGGCGTCTTTTTGCCTCCTTTTAAGCCTCCTAAGTCGGTCCAATTGTTGCCTAAATTGCCCCACGAGTTCCCTTATGTTTTAAGTTAAGTTTACTTAAGTTTTGAGCAGTTTCGGGCCGCTACCCGCTCGGGTAGCGAGTGTACCCGCTCGGGTGCGGCTAGGGCAGTTCGTGCGCGTCCTGTGGTGCTGGAATGGTGCCCGATCGGGCATGGCATGTGTGCCCGCTCGGGCACAAGGCAAAATGGTCCTAAATGCTTGCCCGAGTCGTGCTAAATGGTCCACACAATTGGCCGTAGGTTTTGCCCGATCGTGCAAGGGTTGTGCCCGACCGGGTGAGGCTTTTCCATGCTCAATCTCGTCCCGTTTGTCCCGTGATGATCCCCAAAGTTGCTCCTTAGCTCCGTGCATGTTCCTTTAGCTCCAAAATAGTCCAAATACGCGTAAAAACCTGTAAGAACATGAAAAGCACGAAAGCAAGTAAAACGGATACGGAATCATACGTAAAACATCACATATGTATCAAAAACGTCTCCTAAATCGTGCAAGAAATACGTATGAAAACGAGATGATCAAAATCCCCCAGACTTGAATGTTTGCTTGTCCCTAAGCAAACGTAAACGTGGAATACATGGGGTATGAAAATACGAGAATCCCCCTTCTCCTAGAAACACCGCTAAAGCGAACCTAACCGATCAACTAGCAAATCGAGATCTTTTTATGACTTTTTTCTTTTTTTTTTGTTTTCTTTTATTTTTCCATTTTTCTTTTCTTTTCTTTTCTTCTTTTTCTTTGCATACACACTAGGCTTCTAGGACGTCGGATTTGAAGGGATCCAGCCTCTACTTAGACCCAGACTACCGATGACGGTATACTCATGCATCTCGTGTAAGAGTGCAGCGGAGTAGGTGGCTTTTTGTGCCTTGCCCTTAGGACGTAGAAAGATGATCGCCAACCCACCACTTAGACCCGAGCCACCGAAGGAGTAACAAGGTCGATGCACTCATATCGATTTTTGATCATACTTATTAGGCACTATTTCTATCGACAGTGGAGTGTTAGTATGTGCTTTTTAATCTGCAAAA
>CM071876.1:11425056-11438564 GCA_036759665.1 Gynandropsis gynandra
ACAAAGAACATAAAAGGTAAAAAAACGCGTGAAAGAGTTAGGTTTCCTAAAGATGCAAAAAACAAAAGGATGTCTCAATTTCTTTTATGAAATAAAATCTTCCATTTTTAGTCAAAATTGTCAAGCAAGACTGCTACTCTGTTCTTCATCTATCATAGAAGCTTTAAATATATATTGAATAGACAAAAAAATACGAATTTGGTAAATTATCAAAATGAATTAATTCAACTTTTGAATAGAATAAATAAAGTGGCTTTTATATCTAAATTTAAATCATTGTTTTTAAGTGAAATTTATATTGGTAGAATTGTGAGCTTGAAAACATAATGAATCATAAGATTTATTTTTTAAATGACATTTATATTAATTGAAATTTAAGTTTTGCAGCGTAATAAATCGTAAGATACATAAATTTGCTATAAATTTTAAAGAAATGATTAAATTGAATATTTAATTATAGAATACATAAAATAAATTAATTAAGTTTGTTATGATGTGAGAATGAACGACAATATGTGACATATTTAACGATATTCTTTTTGTTAATTTTTATTTAATAATGTAACCCTTGAAGTACGAATGACCTTTTGAACTATTTTAGTATTATTATCAGATATTCTATATATTAAAATACATTTGATATATTTTCATTTATTATATAAAATATATCATTAATAAATAATTATAATTATGTGGATGATATATAAACATGTAAACGGTTAAATTCTCAAATTTATACTATATATATATATATGATATTTTAAAATTTTTTAAAAAAATTATAAATCAAAATTATTTTTATATCTAAAAACTGAATTTTTATATATTATAATATCTCTAAGCCATTTGGATTAAAATCAATATTAAATATAAATTAAATCTTAAACAATATTAGTTATTTTAAAATATTTATATTTTAATCCTCTATTTATAAATATATTACATATTTGTCTGTATATAATTATATAATAAATGTTTAAATAAGATTAACAATGTTTTTTATTTCCAATTTGATCACTAAAATCAATTTTGTTATATATATATATATATATTAACTAAATTTTCTTTTTAATATTTACGGATACTAATAATTTGAATAATTGAGTCTACTATTTGTATTTGTATTTATCGAATATCTAATTTCTAATATTTGTATTTGTATTAACAAATTTTTGAATTTTCAATTTGAATACGAATAAAATACGAATTCTTCCAATATTTTGTAAATGTGCATGTTTTAATAATTTATTTTTATTTTCTTTAGCATTTATTGTAAAGAAATAGAATAATAATTTCGCCGAATTATAAATTTTATATGCAATTTAGGAAAAAAAATAGATGACAAGACAGAGCCTAGAAACGGGCAATTTGGACTGTCCTTTGTTCTCATCTTTGCTTTCTCTTTTTCCCATAAGGGAAAGAACCAAAAGTTCAAACACAAAGCTTTTTCACTCTATATTGGATGGACATTTCATGTACATAAACCCAAAATAAATTAAATTCATCCTTACAATTCGAATTAAATTGATTATAATTATGAAATTCATTTGGTCACAAAACTAAAAATCTAAACGAGTTTTATTGGGTCCAGTTTGAATTCTAGATAACTCTACAATTACAAATAGTTCAAATAAAAATAAATAGTAATTTCTATTTTTTATACATTTTTTTCGATTTTATTTGTATTTTAAAAAAATCAAAATATTGAAATGATTCAAATATTGGAATCCAAATAATCTAAATAATTTAAATAATAAAATATTAATCCAAATAATCGATTTTATTTGTTCAAAACCTGAATTGTACCAAAACACGGACATTTACGATTTCTTCTGCAACGAGTGCTTATCCAAACCCTCCATTGTAATGGATAGAAAGATGAAACCTTTGTATGATTATATATGTATATATATATATATACTAGATATTATCTGTCTATAACAATTTTAAAATTATTAAAATTAAAAAAATAATTTAAATATAATATAAAATGTATAATTTTTAAATGATGAAAAGTATATAGTTGTATTGATTATTTATTTAATTTATAGTAATTATATATTTACATTTAAATATATTGAAAATAAAAAATAAATATATTTAACATTAGATGGATTTTTAAATTACTGTGATCTATAATTATATGTTTTTTAGTAATTGATTAAATTAAAATAATAATTCAATTTAAATAATTAAAATTTAAATAAAAATAAAATTATAATTGAAGACATATAAATAAAATAAATTTTAATGAAGAATTAAGAAAATATATATAATAAATAGATAACCGAAATTATTTATAATAGTAATAATAATAATAATAATAAATAAAATTTATGAGCTATAAAATTAAAATAATATATATATATATGATAGTACTGGATAGTAATATATATATATATATATATATATAAATTTTTATATTTATTTGAAAAATATATATATAATTCATATTCTAATCTATTCTTTGGAAATTTAATAATTAATTCAAATAATTACTACAAAATATCTTATTCTAAAATTTTGAAAAATAAAAATAATTTTGTTTTTAAACTAATAAAGTTTAAGATACACTAAAAACATTTTAAACAATTATAACAAAAATATTAATAATAAAGAAACATAAAAATTAATTTTTTTAATAATATTATAATTTAATATTACAAAAAGATTTATCTAAAAATTATGATGATATATAATTGAATTATAATAGATTAAAAAGTGAATAGATTAATAAAATAAAGATTCCTATAAAAAATTTAATAACAAGTATAATAGTTAAAAGATATAATAGTTAAAAGATTTTTTACAAATTTTTATAAAATATAAAATGTATTATAAATAAAAATAATTAATATATGTATTTTAAAATAAAATGATGTTTATATTGATTTTATATTTTATCTAAAAATTATAAATTTATCAAATTAATCATATTTATATACAAACAAAAATATTAAATTATATTTTAATTCTTTAATTTTTAAACGTTATCTAAAAACACAAAATTTTCAAAATCAATGATATAAAATTCGTGTTTTCAAGACAAAAAAAAATATAAATTCGAATTTTTTGAAAAAAAAATATAAATTCGAATTTTTAAATTAAAAATAATAATTCATATTTTATAAATTAAAATAAAATAGTTAAATATTTTTTAGTTTATATCAAGAATATATTATGAAACTTAAAAACTAGAAAATGTCACAAATTACATTTGAATTATATGTTGTAAAGGGTTATTTCGTAAATTATGATTTCTTAAACTACGACTAAAACATGAAAAAAAAAATTGACATCGTTATTAAAATCAACAAACCCTAAATCTATCGAACTAACAATGTGAAACCAAACTAAAAAATACCCCAAATTGCTAGATGAACAAAAAAGTACAAAAAAAGGATGATTTTCTTTTGAAGAAGTGAAAATCAATCAATAAGGCGGTGGAGCTCGGGCGGTGGGAGCCCAAATTACATCAGAACCACCCATGTGGCAACTATACATCGACCCCACACATGAAGACTCTCCTCCACTCGCCGCCACGTGTCCCGTCTTTCCGCCTCCTCCCGGCGGTGACTGACTCTCCTCCGCTGAAGCGGCGACGGAGCTCCTCGGTTGATCATCGACTTCAGTGGGAGGCAATCGGTGGTAAGCCGGCTCGGTGAAGCTAGCAGCTACGACGTATACAGAGGCGGCGGCGAGGAGGGGTCCGGCGACGAAGCCGCCGACGATCTGGCCTTGAGGTCCGGACAGGGAGACGGTGAATACGCCAGAGATGGGGGACGGGGGAAGGGAAGTTCGCGGCGGAGGCGGGAGGAAGGTGGCGGAGATGGAGAGGAGGTCAAACTTGCCGTGGAATGTGATGGTGGAGCCAGGAGCAGCTGGAGAGGGTTGCCGAAGAGTGACGTTGGAGACGGTGCCAGAGCCGGAGAGAACGCAGACGCCGATGGACTTGCGGCGGCAGAAACGGTTGATGGCGTCGACAACATCGGTTCCGGGAGGGAGCTCGAGGATGTAAGGACTCATGGAGGGTTCAGGGGCACGTGAAAGGAAAACGTGGGGTTTGGGTTTATTCTTAGAGCCAGGAGGTCTACCACGTGGACGCCGGACGACTTCGATGGAGGAGCCATCGCCGGCGGAAGAGGAGAGAGGGAAGTGTGAGGAGAGAGGGAGTTTTGAGAACATGCTGATATTGTCGTCGGTATTTGGTTTGTGGGTCTGAGTCTTGTGTTCTAAGTATTCACCTTTCATCTTCCTCTCTCTCTTTAGTGATTTTCTTTTTTGGGAGAAGGGAGAAGAAGCAAAGAGAAAGGAAAGTATTTATATAATATTATATGAAAAGGGTGGAAGAAGAAGATGATGTGAAACTCCTACGGTGGTATGGGCTTAAAACCAGTACTCTTTGGATTTATCTATTGTTTTTCGGATTTTTTAAATGTATGAATTTGTTTTAAGAACTTATATGAAGTATTTTTTATTTTATATAAAATTTTAAATATATAAATTATGATCATTATTATAAAAATAAGCTATTTATGTATCATACTATATGCCAATTGTAATACATATAATTTGAAAATAATCACAATAATTTATGTTATACATTCTTAAATAACATGAATTTATTTATAGAAATGGAAATAGCCAATAAATGGATATTTTCACATTTTAATAAAACAAATTCATTATTTTTTGATATTTTGCATTGTTTTTTAATATATATAAAATTTTGTATAAATCTCGATTGAAATTCATGATTTGACCGAAGTGAACTTTCCTAGCACATAAAAGTAATTTGTTTTATTTATGTTGCATTATCTATTATATGTACATATCACCCAAATACATTTAAATATGTTTAAAATACATTTCATTATCCTAAATTATTTTCGAACTTTATCCAATCATAAATATTACAATTCACTTTACTTTAGTTCATTACACAACACATTTATGAATTTTACAAGTGAGTATTCACACTCACCAATCCAACACACAGAATATTTGTATTTAGAGATGCTTGTGTAAGTTCAATTCTTTTACATTTTATGTTTGATAGTGTTTTGCTCTTACTTGTGAGTTATATCAAATGTTGTTGTCTCCTCCTTCTTTTAATAGCCACTCCGACATATTTAGATTATATTTTTTTGTTGTTAGCTTTCTTATTTGAAGGATGATATATTCTTTTGGAAGTTGTTATTGAATTGTTAAGAATATGTGCAAATTGTTCAAATTCTTCGAGATCCAAATATATATCACATAGTAAAAATGCACCTTAATATATGAAAACAACTTATATATGATGATGACAAAATTGATACAAATTATAATAACTAGATGATACTCTCGCATCGCACGATTTTTTGATAATTAAATTCTATTTTTCTTAATTTTTTTACATAATTTATAAATTCAAACATCGTTATAAAAAGTGATTGCATGTTTTGTAGAATTTATACATCTGAATAATCCATACATAAAATTAGTAATGAATTAAAATTTATAATCTTAAATAAGTTATTTATATGTTAGAATAATTATCGTTAATAAGTTTTGGAATAACAACGATTCGTGCATCTTGAATCATCTTCTTTTGTTGCGAACATTGATCATGACCTTATAACAACAATCGACCAAATTGAGACTTAGACATAATAGTTATAAACCGGAAAATCATGGCACTACAAATGAATAAGAGTCAAAACTCCAATGAAATTGTAAATAAAGATAATCTAACAAATTGTACTTGAAAAACTAAGCACTAAGGAGGAACACAATACCTATACCAAAAGTCATAACAACCTCTAGCATATCCGATAAAATAGTAGATCTTCGAGCTTCAATCCAAAAGAGGGATAACATATACGATTTAGGATAAATTATATATGCGATATGTTTGAGGGTAATTTTTTCCAGAAAACAAAAGAAAACAATCTAAGAAATCGAAAGTATAAAGAGAAATAGACCTTGAAAGTGTAATTATTGCGAAGGAGACAAAGTGGAAACCAATCGTATTGACCTTATGAGTGAAGCAATTCGATGACGGCTCTCTTCGAATTTTCGCATTGTTGGTGAGAGTACAATAATAATTCCAAAAAGTAATTTCATTATTATATTGGATCTTTAATCGTATTTTAATGAATATGGTGAAAAATATCATTCATTTGTCAAATAAATATATTAACTTCAAAAAATAATTTTAAAATAAACCATATTTTTAAAATTAAATGAATAGTAATATAAATATACACATAAATTATATTAAATTTTCTCCTAAATATATCATTCTTTTTTGGACTTTGACTTTGTGTTTTGTGATATTGGTGAATGAATTAATTTGTTGATGTTTTTATAAATCTTAAAAAATATTATAAAATTAAATAAAATATATAAATAGATATATTTATAAATTTCATACAATATTATCTATTTAATTATGATTTAAATAGTTTGTCATGCAAATCCCAAATATACATTTACGTAGTATGTCATGTACAACATTTGAGAAGATTTATGCACGTGATATCAATACATCATTACATTGGATGATCATAATTTCTTCGTATAAAGATTTTTTTCAAGCAAAATAACAATATATGTATAAAAAGAACAATATAATAATACAAAATATCAAATAAGAGCTCTTATGACTGATATAATAATACAAATATCAAATGTTGAATAATATCAATATATATATAAATATATGTTTATCAAATGGGTTCTAGAATCACTGTTTTTTCTTTCTTCTTTTTTTAATTCACAAAATCTCTTATCTTGACTCTTTTCCTCCTTATTTTTTGTTATATATGTCGATTACACTACCATAGACCTTTTATATTGGTTTGTCCATACAACAATCTTGATAATGATTCAAATATCATTACAAGAAAAGAAAAACCTTGTGTTGAGTCTACCAGTTTCTTCCACCACAAAATCAATGTTCATATATTCTGAAAATATTCTCAGTCATCAAAAGAATGTAGTTTGATAATATTTCTACAAATCAAACTAGTTTACATGTTTTGTCCACCCATAACACGTTTGATCACTCGGGCTTTTGTTTTCTCTACAAATTCATCATACACACGCTCATGTACGTAAGTGTGTGAGCCAACACAACAACATTGTTCCTTCAATTTTACCAGAGTAGCTCATGTTCACTAAGTATGAGATTGATTGATCACGTGAAACACTATGATATATTCTCCCTATAAACTCGATTTTAGGATACATTGATGTCACCTGGTTAAAGAACAAAGCAAAGTGAACAAGCTCAACGATCTTATCTACAAAACCATCTTCGCATACGATAAATGGAGCTTTGCCCCAAGCTCCAAAATCAGCGGCTTCAGATTGCTTTTGGCAACCAACTCAAGAATCACCTGTCAAGTTGCAGTAGAACACATAAAGCTACCTGTAGAGAATTGTTTAAGTTCTTGAGAAGACATATTTTAAATCAATATAACCTGGATATGTTGTTAGTTTTTCCATGAAAAAAGAGCTTTACCAAAACCCCAACATCATTTAGTCTATTTTGATTGTTCTAGCTTTGTCTAAGTTTGTTCTGATTTCTTATGCATGATCATTTTTTGTGAGTGATTAGGTAGTAGTGACTGATTTATATACAAACACTCCTTTAGAAGAAAATAAAATTCAGATCACAAGAAGAGTGTCTTAAGAGTTTATTCATCACCTTATCGATATCCATGTGACTGGCAATGACCACACCAGAAGTCTGATAAAATCCAGAATTTATGTTTACAACACCCGGCGGAAGTCCAGCCTGTCACAGAAATCAGTATAATCAGTAAGGAGAAGAAGGATATCGATGAAATAGATTACATGGTTTGATAAAATGATTTAAAATGAGAAAAAAAATAAACAATCAGCCTAATAACATTTATCAAATACTCTTAGATGCTCATGTACATATACATGATAGAATCATTAAATGCAAAAAGGAATGCCATTTAGAGTTTTAAGCCATATCCGATGACAGAAAACCATATAACTTTGAAAGTTGTAAAGTAAAGCAAATCAAGAAGTATTAAAGTTGAGGACAAAATCATATATCATATATAACCTCTTGAAGAATTTTTGCGGCATAGAAACCAAATAGAGGAGTATGCTTGGATGTTTTTAGTACAACAATGTTTCCACATGACAATGTTGGCCCTAATTTCCATGCTAACATGAGAAGAGGAAAATTTCATGGGATGATCCGCCTAATGACTCTTATTAGTTTGTGGAGAATATGTACATGGTGAACACCAGCTCCATCTTTGTTCAACTTACCATTGATCTCGAAACATGTAAGACCGGACTTCACTGTTAATCCTTGAATGGTGCGGTAAAAGTAAACATGTAGATATAGATGTAGGTTAAATGTAAGTGCAACTTTTGCGGCTATGGTACCTCACCAAATGGACGCCTATTTTTTCATGTTGTGATTCTCAAAATTATGCTATATTTGCTGAGGATAATCACTCACCTGATGACAATAGAATAAGAAATAAAATTAGTTTAGTTACTAAAGTGATTCAATCAACATTAGTTTCCATCATCTTTTTGGCTCCACATGCTCTTCAACTCACCACATAAGGATCTGAAAACTCAAACAGATGAGTGATAATACCAGAGCTATCAAAGCGAAAGGCAACTCTAACACGAAATCAAATGGAGTGCATTCTCCCATCAAAACCACAACCAAAATTGATTATATATAAGAGAGTTCATGAATCAAAACCACGATCAAAAGTGAATAAAATAAAAAAAACTCAAGAAACATAATCAAAATCGAATTAATTGAAGCGCCACACATCTTTTCCCTTCGCCCTCTTGTGGAAAGCTAATGATTCTGTGGTCTTTTTAGATATTGAAGCACACGAGAGAATTTACCTTCGTCATACCTCTACCCCTGCCACAATACCATCATTGTATGGTTAAAGATAACCAAGCTTCAAATCCACAACCGGAGTTTGCTGAAATGATCGAAATCAAAACGAAATCGAGCTTAACACTGAAATCATCACAAAACAATACCCCACCTGCGTGATTGGCTCCAAAACAACCATATATACTACAGCTGGATATAATGATTCATGGAGTTGCATTTTTTATTCCGTCGAACCGCCATGGGAAGAGATTGTTCATTGGAACTGGACCAAGGGTTCATTATTGTCATATGTTTATCATGACCGAGTTCTTGTCGTCTTCAATAATACTTAGATCATTGAAGTTTCTCGAAACCCTTCGTTCAGTTGCTTCTCCACCTCTTTCATCGCCCCTTGTACATCCACTTCTCGTATCCTTGCATCTCCAACGACAGTTCTTCATGCTCTGATATTTCCATCGCTTATATTTTAACCGATGTCGAGGGCCCTTGATTTATAGATCTTTGTCCCTTCTTACTTAGTGAGTCGTGTACCTCTCTCATCATTTCCTTCTGCTATAGAAGCTGATACAGGAACGATGGGTTTTGTATCCCATGTACCATCTCACCGCGCGCACTGCATGTCCCTTCCATCTGTGGCACCAAGCTTCCTTAACTCGATGCAGGGGTCAAGCCGTATCTATGGCAATTGGAAAATTCAAGCAAGTGAGATGAGGTCTGATGGAGCTTGTGTACCATCACCGACGTCGTTTTCTCTTTCTCGTTATCAAGCAATCAAGGTCATCACTTCTGGTTTAATCAACACCGATGTTCCTTGCTCTATAGGTCTCCACCGCTTCTTACTCGACGAGTCTCCATCGCTTCTTACTCGACGAGTCTCCATCGCTTCTTACTCAGCAATTCCTCTAGCTCTCTCCTCATCTGCTTCTACTATACAAGTTGATGTAAGAACGGTGGGTTTTGCATCGACGGGTGAGGATCAAACAAAAGTATAAAGAAGAGAAATTTACGGAAACATACCTAAATCGACGACAGCAGAAGCTCCATCTCGCAGGAATGTGAAGGCTCGCATGTCGCATCCCCTCGTCAGTTCTTCACGTTACTTCATACTTGATATTCGTCGCCACTTCCATTTTTAAATATCCATGGTCTAATATGGTGGGTAAAAGAACTTAAACGATTAAGGCGAAAATGAGACACAGACTTCTTTGATATCTGTTCTTTGTCCGTTCTCACATAGTAACCTTGCTTTCGATTTTATCATGGTCTTCTTCTCAGTTCCCTGATTCTTTGATCTCATACCTTGGGTTTCTACAGTTCTAAAATGGAACGTTTTTCTTCTTGATATGAATCAGCTTTCTTGTCCATCAGTGTGTGTTTTTTAGATTTTTTAGGAATTTGAATTCATAATTGGGTTTGGATACATCTAATTAATTTTATCTGTGTTTGGATACATCTAATGAATTTCAAGCGACCCTTTGAAATCATTATAGATGCATGATGGAAAATCAATCTAATTTAATAGTTTTTCATTTAAAAAAAAGAAGTTTTTTATACATCTAATGAATTTTATAAGTGACTATTTGAATTCTTTACTCATACATGATAACAAATTAATCTAATTTAATAGTTTTTTCATTAAAAAAAGAGGTTTTTGTCTATATTGCCGTGACACCACTAGAGAAAAAAAAACATCTTATATATATATATATATATATATGATTCTATTCAATTAATTCATGAATGTACCTCAAATAGATGTATACATGATATATCAATTGTTTTATTAAGGTTAATGGATTAATTTCAAAACAATAAATAATGTAATAATTTATTTATAAAAAAAGAAACATTAATTAATGAATAATTTTAATGTTTTGAAATAAATTTATAAGATTTTATAAAAAATAACAATAATTATAATAAATGTGGCATATGAACGCAAACCATTGGAGTTTACATATGAAATATATTCTAGTAGAGTAAAACCATAGGGAACAAAAGAATGTATGCATCATTTTGCATTATATGAAACCCCCTAGTTATTTTAATTTTTGGGTAAAATTTCTATTTCTCCCGTATATTTACCTATTTTGTTTATTTCCTCCTCATGTTTTGCAATTATCATATTCTCCCCTCATGTTTAAAAATTTTGCATATAATCCATTCCATTTAAAATTTCGTTAAACCTATGAATTTTAACATGATTTCCGACCCAATTTTGACTCGATCTAATCTGTAATTAATTTTGATCCGGTTTATACTCAATTTTGACCTGATATAGGTGTAAATTTGACTCGGTTTAAACCATAATTTGAAACCAATTTTGACTTGGTTTAAGCTCAATTTAAATAAGAATTTAGGTCCAATTTGGACCTAGTTTATACTTAATTTTGATAATATTTTGAAACCAATTTGACCCAATTTAGACAGAATTTTAACAAAAATTGCACCTAATTTTGATTTTCACCCAATTAAAACCCAAATCAACAAAATTATACCAATTTCGGGTTAAAAATCGAACAAACCGATAAGAATCGCTTTTTATTAATTTTCGATTTAATTTTGTTGAATTTTATATTGACTCGGGTTTTAATTGGATAAAAAACAAAATTGGATCAAAATTGTACCAAATTCGAGTCAAAATTATACTAATTTGGGGGTAAAAGTCAAGCAAATCGATAAAAATCGGTTTTATTTAATTTTGATTTAATTTTGTTGAATTTCGTATTGATTCGGATTTTAATTAGATGAAAATCGAAATTAGATTCAAATTATTGTCAAATTTGAGTTTAAACTGGGTAAAATTGAGTTTAAATCGGTCAAATTTGGGTTCAAATTCTAGTCAAAATTGACGCTAAACCGAATTAGATTTAGGTCTAAATCGGGTTCAAATTGAACCTAAACCGAGAGAAAAATAGAAAAAATTCAATAATAAGTGAATAAAACAGGAGTTTTAGCTTTATTTCTAATCTTAGTTTAAAATGGCAAACTAAATTTAGTATTGAAAAATAAGAGAACTCGTCCGTATAATTCAATCATATGTATTATATATATGCAATTCCTATTTCTAACCACTATTAGTGATTTTAAATAAATTATTTTTACAATATTAAAATTTCATGAGTTTTAATAGGCGGAATATCAGAAATCCCCTCATAGGGCTAAATCACTTCAAAAATACCCTTCCCCAAAATAATTATTAAATCCGAAAAAATAAAAACTGAAGAAAAGACAAATTTGCCCTTAACGTTCGAACGTGGAAAAATGGAAGTTCGGCAGTTTTTCACGTCGAAAAACTGCCGAAAACGAGAAAGCCGAACAGTTTTTCGCCGTGAAACCTGTTTAAAAGTTGATAGCAAGAAAGAAATAAGTGATTTCGAACTTGAGAGGGAACCATTTGAAGTTGGCAAACGATTTGAAGTTGGCGAGAAGGAAACTGGCGAAGAGAGCACGAAGAGAGCACGAGTCAATCTTCAATGGCGTCAATAAGTGTAAGTACTTCGATTTCTAGGGTTTTGCAAGCTTTCGAGTCACAAAATGGTTTATTGATTTGAAATGGGTGTCAGTGTCAGTGAGTCGGTTAGGTCGCAAGGGTCGCAGGAGTTGCATGAACATCTTCGACTCCGTGAGTCGGTTGAGTAGAAAGGGTCGCAGTAGTTTCATGACCATCTTAGACTCAGTTTATTGATTTGAAACGGGTGAATGTCAGTGTCAGTGAGTCGGTTAGGTCGCAAGGGTCGCAGGAGTTGCATGAACATCTTCGACTCCATGAGTCGGTTGAGTAGCAAGGGTCGCAGTAGTTTCATGACCATCTTAGACTCAGTTTATTGATTTGAAACGGGTGAGTGTCAGTGTCAGTGAGTCGGTTAGGTCGCAATGGTCGTTTGAGTGACGCGGAGTGTCTGAGGGTCGTTTGAGTCGCATGGGTCGCACACGTCGGTTGAGGGTCGCACGGGTCGGTTGAGTCGCATGGGTCGGTTGAGTCGCATGGGTCGCTTAGGTCGGTAGAAGTATAATGTATTCGTAATTGGTCATTTTGCAGGAAAAAGGGACTAAGAGGAAGGAGTGCGTGAGTGATGCTGATGCTGATGCTGATGCTGCAGTCCCTCTGACACTGGAGAAGAAATTAATAGGGGAAATAAGGAAGTCGGAGAAGAGAATCATCAACGCCATAAGAGACCTTCTAAGGGATGTCGGGATTCATGTGCCTAATCCAAAATCAAAGGCTGCCGAGAAAGTTGCGATCACCGAAACCCAATCTTCCGACACTGTTGGTGATTTTGCTTTTGAATTCCTTCGACGTCCAAATCCAGTGTCAAGAAACCTTGCTCCTGATGGAGTTCCACCAAGTAAGTAATATTTAATGAAAAGGTCATTTAAGTGTCAATTTCCATCGAGACATATAAGTCGTAGGGTCGCATAAGCCGTAGGGTCGTTAGAGTCGTAGGGTCGCATAAGCCGCAGGGTCGTTAGAGTCGCATGGGTTTCATATGTCGCATGTGTCACTGGGTCGCTAAAGTCAAATGGTCGCATGGGTCGCATAGGTCGCATTGGTCCCATTGGTCGCATTGGGATAATAGGTCGCATGGGTCGCATGGGTCGCATAGGT
>CM071876.1:11465595-11507670 GCA_036759665.1 Gynandropsis gynandra
TCAAGCTTTTTGTATGTGATACTAAGAATTATGGTTTTATATGGTAAATAATTTGTGATTTTAAGTTGTTAAGAAGATATTTCAAGTTCTCATGATGTTACCTCAGCATTATTTTGTTATTTTATTGTACTTTTTCTACAAAAATTAATAATATTTATTTAGTATATTTAATGACATTTTTAAAATCTCTTTTTTCAATTAATGTGTAGTATTCTAAAAATTAAAAAGATTTTACTATATTTCAATAAATTAATTTCTAAATTAGATTTTAAATATAAATAAAATTAAATAGTTCAATGTTTACAAAAGTTTGAATACAAATTAAATTACAATTCAATATTTCAAAAATTAAATTACAATTAAATAAAACATTTGCGTATTTATATGAATAAAACTATATAGTATATTTACATGAATGTTTTGTTATAAAAATATTGAAATCTTGTGTTATTATAAGATTATTTAAAAATGTATTTTTCCACTTAATTTTATTATTAAACTAGATCAATTTTATGTTATAACATTATGATATTTTTTATTAACATTTATTACCTATTATTCGATAAAATAATATATATGCAATGCTATGAATCAAAATTTTAAATATTTCTAATATATCGATTTATTTTTAATAAATTAATTTTGATTATATATTTTCAAATTTTTAACATCCCGCGCATTGCGCGAGATCTTTTTCTAGTCTATATGTTAATAAGGTAAGTTTTTGGTGGGTTTTGAGAGCTTCTAGCCTCTCAGTCCTCTACCTCAGCATAGCTGCATTTATTAAAAAGAAAATAAAATGAGATCCCTTTCACCTTCTCTCCCACCCACGATCTCCCCTTCTCTCTCCACGACATCTCTTGCTCTCCTCTTTTCTTTTAGGTTTAATTTTCCATTTAATTTTCCAGATCTGGGTTCCAATTTTCCATCATTATGGTGTAGAGAGGCGAGTCTAGGAAGGCTTCGATGTGGGCGCTTCAATCAGTCTAGGAAGGCCTCGAAGAAATCTTACCGTAGATGCTGCGACATGCGACATGGGTGAACGGGCCATGAAGAGCGAACACACTATGGTGGGCAATGTAGGCTATAGGGCGACGACGATGTGTATTGACGATCGAATGGGTTGTGATAGGCGGCATGGGTGAAAGAGCAATGAGGAGTGAATAGGTTGCGATGGGGTAACAAAGTGCTACAATGGTCGAACGAGTGACGTGGGCAAACAGGCGACGAAGTGCTACAATGGCAGGATGAGAGACTGGTCTCTTAATCGCACCTCAAGTTCGACCTCTCTCGCTCCGCTCTTTTCTTCTATTTTGTGTTTCTACTACGTTTTAGTAGTCGATTTTGTGTTGCTTCTCACCGTGGGAATGTAATCGTCGAAGCTTGGTGTCTCGAAGCTTCAACGGAGCTCTTCTCATGGCAAAGAACCAAGCATGCCTCCTTCTCCAAAATTAGCTCAAAGGTAACCTTTTTTTTGTTGATTTCTTCTTCTTTTATCCCTTCTGGGTTTTGTTCGTCGTGTTCTAATTCTTTTACTGTTGAGAACGATTAAGAAACCTCGCGAATTTGCTCTCTATGAAGTTTCTTCGGTCGTCGTTCTCTTATTTTTGCTTTTCTCTCGATTTATCTCATGAATTTTATGTTTGTATCTCATGTATATAGCTTCTGGGACAAAAACTTTTGGGTTTTACTGGACTGAAAAAGAGTGGATATTTGATTAGTTGAGCTATTGAGTGAGAAGATTCTGAATACTCGCGTGTTGTATTTGTTCTTGTGATGTTGCTGTATGATTTTATCGAAGGTGGTGTCACACATGTAAGTAAGCTTCATAGTTATCTTCTTAATTCTTGTGCTTTGCGAATAGATGAAGAAGACATATCTCTTGCTTTCAGGTTCAGTTTTCAAAGGATGGGAACTATTTGTATTCCGGAGGTCGCAAGGTAATGATACTGTTAAATTAGGAATAAGCAAATTCCAGTATCATGTCTCATCTGAAATCTTTTCTTATTTTGCAGGATCCTTACATTCTTTGTTGGGATATACGGAAATCTGTGGAACAAATTTATAAGTGTGCATTTCATTTTCTTCCGTCGGATATAAAAATGAAAACCAGGGTCCAAATGAATATCAATGCTGGGTGGGAAAAGAAGGGTGGAAGCGAATAAGAATGTTAGGTTAGCCGTAAACAGGGCTTAAAAATCTGACCTAATCCATAATCATGTTTTGTGTATATCAATCCATAATCAGGTCGTATAGAGCAATGGATAACACAAAACAACGTGTGTCCTTTCCTTTTCAAAAGATTGGTTTTGAATGTGTATCATCTCACTACGCTGTTCATTCATCCGTCCTTCAGGACGGTGATCATCTCGTTTTCATACGTATTTCTTGCACGATTTAGGAGACGTTTTTGATACATATGTGATGTTTTACGTATGATTCTGTATCCGTTTTACTTGCTTTCGTGCTTTTCATGTTCTTACAGGTTTTTACGCGTATTTGGACTATTTTGGAGCTAAAGGAACATGCACGGAGCTAAGGAGCAACTTTGGGGATCATCACGGGACGCTCTCTCCCCTTCCTCGCAGTGTGATTTATTCTTCGACTTTTGCTTTCCATTCCTGAATTCTAACATAGTAACGTTCCTGTACAATTCAGGTTGATATGATAATTGTTATTGATGGAGGCCGAAATTTGGGTCTTGGGGATCTAGGGGTTTAGGGAATCGGAATCACTATTGGTAAGCTTGATTTATATGTTGCTGCACCTAGAACAAATCCCCAGCGGGTAATGTTCTTTGAACCATATTTGATTTTCTTCTTTTCAACCTGCTTTGTCTATGTTCTGCTAACTTATCTTTGGACCATGTTAGGTACTTCCTATCATGATTGATGTTGGAACTAACAATGAAAAGCTACTCAAGGATCCCCTGTGTAAGATTCTTGTTCTCTCTTTGCTTTTTCTCTGTAGTTATAAATTGCTCGGTGATTACCTGATTATTGCGTCATACTTGCATGCTTCTTTGCTTGAATACCAGTGATAACTAATGTTTAAGAATTATATAGTCTTATGCACCTTATTATTATAATTTTGAATGAAAGGATGCGACATACGCAACTTATTATTAGTGTCTAAACATGAATGCATAAAACACAAATAACGTTAATAAGGTGGTTAGGTGATGATATGTCATGCTTCCAATATAGATGATAAATTCAACTTTAAGCGATGTAATTGGCTTGTACAACACGATTCTTGACATGGATATCTTGTTTTCTATTCTTTGTCGACAGACTTGGGATTGCAATAACATCGTCTCGACGGTGATGACTATTTTCAGTGATTGATGAATTTATGGAGGCAGTGTTTATTCGCTGGCCCATGTCATTGTGCAGGTAAGACGACCTTCATGTGTGACTCTATGAGATGATAAATTTTTATCGATATGCAACTTTAACCATTTCCAAAGTGCAGTTTGAAGATTTCCAGAGCAAGTGGGTTTCAAGTTATTGCAGCGTTATAGAGACACCTACAGAATGTTTAATGATGTCCAGCGAGTTTATACATCAATGGTTTATTTTGATGATGAATTGCTTTTATATTTCTGTTTCTTTTGATTTATGGTCTCTTAAATGTCAGGTTTTTTTTCGTTGTTTCTATTAATGTTTAGATATCATGCTTTCATGTCCTCAAGCTCCCATCCTAGATTTCATTTTTATTTGTTCTTCAACCTGTAAATGTTGTCTGATGCCTTCAAATTGGCAAGGGTTCAGAAAGCTATGCTGATTGGTTGTGTTTGACATATGAACTATGATTTTGTAAATGTCTCTATGAATTTCATCGAGAGAGGCCTAAAGGTTTCTTATAGATTTAGTAAATATGTCTTCGATATTCACTCTTTTTCTTCACTTTTTAATATATGGGTATTAAATAACACCTTTTTTTGTGCGTGTTCTTTGTATTGCCTTTCTTTTTTGCAGTTGTTATGAAGATTGATGAACATTTGCAGAGGGATTCAGTGAAGATGAGGTAATGATCATCGATAAAATCTTCAAAGACAATCGAAGGAGGTGAACTCTTCGATAGAATCTGTAGCGCTGGTCGAAGGAGGTGAACTCTTAGATATATGTAATGCTCTATTGATGTCAGGTTCACTTCTACCATAAAAAACTTGTGAAAGAATATAATCCTTTATTGAGAACACAAGACGTTGTCAAAAAGTTGAATCTTTGTTTTTTCTCTTATGTGAACTTTTTTTTAGGAGTGATAATGTTTATTCATATATGTTTTGACAAATTTGAAGATTACAAGTTCGGCTCAAAAAATTAGAAAATCAACTTAGTACCATGATAATAGAAACGTAACTTTTTTATTCTATTTTTAATAATTATTTATTATATACAATATAATAAACAATTATATTTTTTATAACGATAAAATTTTAATCTAAATATAATTATCGTATTGTAAAAATTAATATAAGTACCCGCGCATCGCGTGGGATATTCCCTAGTTTTTATAATCGCCGCGAATTCAACTCAACCGAACATAGCAAAAAAAATCAACTGAATATTAATGACATCCAAAAGATTTAAGTCGAACCAAAACGTATTTTGAACGTAAAGAGGAAACTTATGATGCACAAACCGAACCGAACTCAACCAGAAAATCCAACTAACTTTCTTTCCTCCAACTAAATTAAACCGAACCGAACCTAATTTTCCCACACAAGCGAATAAAACATGTATGTAATGTAACTATATTCAAGAGAAGCCAAGAAACATTATATCGTTCGAGAGACCCACAGAGCACATACAGTATTTATACGAATCCGAGCCACACCATTACCAGAAATATTTCACCAAAGAAGTCTGATATGCAAAGGGTATAGCTTACATGTGAAGGGTAACATTAACAGGAGGCTTAGATATGATCATAACCGAGCAACGTAAGAACTGGCTTGCGTCACATACCTCACCCAACGATACGGGTTGTAAGTGCTCGATTTCTTCGCTATCTGCAAGTATTTTACCTGCCAAAGACATTTCGATTATTTTTACAGTTTCAAAGAAATCAACTCGGTGAGCGACTAGTAGTTTAACAGTGCTTGTATGCTCCATTGGAATCTGTAAATGTTTTCCAAGCATGAACTAATAGGATTTTAGCCATTTTTGTTTGCATCCTCTTTAACATAAAACGAGGCATATGCTCAAACTGAAGAGTAAATGTGAAGGTTTTCTTACCTGAAGACGGGACACATTGTACATTGGTATCGTGAAAGTCATGCTGACAGGCCCAGCTTCCTTTGTTATATTGCCTATAGTCAGGTGTTAAAAGGAATTAGATTGAAACATAAAAAAAGGACACTCCCCCTTATCTTCGATTGAAGAACAAACAGGAATACCATGTGATTCTTGCGCAAATGTCAGCTTTGCACGCAGTGTATGTTCAGCCCCACCAACAATCTGTTACATTATCTTCGATTAGTATATGAACTAGTTTGTTATTCCAAACCCAAAAAAAATAAATAAATAAAAAAAACTGAAAAAACTAACAACAAGGTAAGAAGATCTTGCCTTTTTTAAATTCCATTCAAGCATCTTACTGGATTCCTTGAAATCCGTCCTCTGTCCAGCAACACCCGGTTCTAACTCAAAACTAGCCCTGAGACACGAACAAACGATATATTAGGTGGAAACATAAAAGCTTCTTCATGTATGTTATCATTGCAAGTCTAAGCAAGTAACTGTATCATATTCTTTCATAAGATTATAGGTTTACATCTAATAATAATCAAATCTCACATGTTAAAAATTTATCCCTAAGTTTTACACAGCCAATGTGTTCTCAGAAATTATTTCATGATGAGCAAAAAACTGAGATGTTATTAAACATTTTAAGACAATGTCATACTAAAAACCAGTGACTGCGTTCTATGGATCACATCTGAAGATTTTGGTACCTGGAAGTGTACTTTGGCAATGGCATCTGCACAGTAACTGTATTTGCAACTATGTCTGAAGGGAACTCAGCACGTATTTTGATAATAACTTCAGCCTAAATAGGATAAAGTAAGAAGTGAAATTCTAACTAAAACAAAATCTAAAATGCACAGAACAAAGATATGTGAATAGGTTTTCTATATGATTCAGAACACAATGTCTACATATGAACTTGCACCTTAAGGCGCCCCGCTTCTTCAATCAAGGTATTCACATGGAAAGGAGGCTTAAACTCTTGGGTCATACGGTAGTTCATAACAGGGAATTCACCATCTGGTGGAACCTGAAAACAGATAACATGACAAAGTGCACAAAGAAAAGGTAATAACAAAATGGATTAAATGACAGATCAATTCCAAAATTGACTAATCTTTCTAAACTCACCAGGGTCAATGTTCTATCCATATCAAAGTTATCAAGACGGACAGACTCATGAAAATTGCAATCATCAAGTATCACAGGTCCTGCACCAGATGAACTCCTATAATCTGTAACACAAAGCATGAAGTTAGGACAGTTGATCATGTGGATTCTAAAAGAATAGCTACAGGCTGAAGAACAGATTATGACACAGCTTATACATAGACAACAAGACAACAAAAACCAATACCTCCTCACAGTTCAGTTACTTTGTCTACATGTCTATAATACAGATATTGAGATTGCAGATGGTGACACACATATAAGATAAATGTTTTGTGGGTGAGAGAACAAAACAAGCAGTACCATACACTGATCTTCCTCCTGTTCCTATGCTTAGGTCTTCATTAAGAGCTAAACGAATTTCTGGATTCCCGGAAAGATAGCTTTTCATTTGAATGGTGCCATCTATCTCAGAAGTCAATATATAACCCTGTTCATATTTCATACATAAGGACATACATTAAGGGAATTGTAAATTCTGAGGAGATGGAAGTATTTTACTTCCACATATATAGATGACCAACTACAGAGATGATTTGTTTGATATGATACTGGTTGCTAGATTAATAAATATTTCATTACTCACACTGGAGCTAAATGTAACACTGATTTTCTCGATGATGTCCACAAAAATTTCCTCTCTTCTCTTACCCCCAGGCTCATTAGCTACAACAGATTTAGTAATAGCCGTTCCAGGCATTCTTTTGGCCCCCTGCTGCACAACATCAGTTCCAAGAAAAAGTAAGGCAGACTGAGCATATCAAACCCATTGATGATAACATCAGATACCGTGAATATGGCAGCAGGATCAATTGGTTGAAGACGTGCAGGAGCAACCACGATTGGCTCATTAAATACATAGGATTTCAGAACTTCTGTAGATGTTGTTTGCACATAGCCAAAATCCTAAAGAACAGAAAATTTGCATTTATAAAAGGCTCTATGCACTATCAAGACTATATCTGCAGGAGAAACTAATCTGTAACACAGAAATACACAAATATAATGGAACTAAAAGCCAAATGAACTTACAATTACTTCGTCGAGCAGCTCATACACAAGCACAAAATTTTTTCGTAGCGAATCTTCATTCAAGACACCAAGATAATCCTTAATAACACGGGCAATCCTTTGGAGAAGCTCCAAAACAAGAGATGGTGATACATTGACCCTTGTTGTTGCCACAAAAAATAGACCAACAGCCTTCACATGGAAGTAGTTGACGCCATCGACATTCTATCAGCAGAAAAACATTTATATAAGGATCATTATGCTGCGATCAATGGGGATCAATGCAAAAGTATTCATAAAGAATAACCAGCAAGATGGACGTAGATAACAAGTTTCCTTCTTTCACCTTCCCACAGTGAAGAACAATAAAAAAAATTATAGAGAACAACAATGAATTGTTAGTTTTAAGCGTATATGTTCCTTTTCAATAAATAAGATGTACCGAAACCCTATCAGCAAGATAATACCTACAAAGATAGGGGGTGCCTCCTCTTTCCCGTCCTCTGTCCAGAACTTAACTTTACGGAAGAAAGTCTCGGTACTTCCTTTTGGCACCTCAGCTCGATCTGCAGCCCCAAATTAAGCAATAAAATCAAGGGCAACAAGAAACAGATTAACTCATGCAGATCGACTCTAATTCAAAATCTCACGCCATATCTCTAATTGCAATTTCTTCTCACATCAAGAGGAACCAATCAACTCCAATACTCTAAGGCAAACAAATGTACTGGAACAAATACACGAAATCTATAGCATTTTCACCACAAAACGAAAAATCGATTTTTAAAGGAATATGAAATACGAATTCAGATATACAACAACCGACATGATGCCGATAAATTCTCTGCCCCAATCTTTTTCTAGAGCTAAAACATAAAGGTTATCTGATTTATAAATCCGACAGATTGACGACAAGCATCATATATCAGTAAAACAACTGTTAAGCCAAACATCAAAACAGAAAAATCGCAGATCATACAGATCATTGAGCTCAAAAAGCATTTCTCAGGAAAAATATATCACCAAACAGTGAAGATCAGAGTGAATTTGGTAAAAAATGCGTAGAATTTTACGAAGAAGAAAGAAGATGAGATCGGCGCATACAGTCCCGGAAGACGATGTTATCGCCTCGCTGAGACAAGACGAAGAACTGAGAGATCAGCATCTTTGTTGTTCCGAAAAAATGGATCTCTCCGGGTGAATTCGACGAAGCTCAGCTCTGAGTCTCTCTCTCTCTCTCACGTCGGCGACCTCGCCCGTAATCAATCCGGTGGTTAATGTTTCACAGTGAAATACCTCTTCTGGACTCCAAAGGTTCGGAGATTTCGGAGAGTGACGATTAACGAAGTCTTATTGGGCCAATCTGTGATAAAGGCCCAATTCGTATATAACACCTTATTAAACCGGTTCGGTTCAAGTTGTATTGGTTCGGTTTAAAAAAATGATACCGGATCGGTTAAGATTTGGTCTTATTCAAGTTGTTTATAATTTTATCAGGATTGAATATATTCATTCAATATAAACCAAAACGAGTTTAATCCGATTCAATTTGTTCATTCTAATTAGAAACAAAAAATATTTTAAATAAAAACCGAATTTATTGAATTGGGAAAGGTTTATCATGTATTCAAATTCGTTAAAATTTTATCTAACTATTTATAGTTTTTTATAGTTATCAGGTTTTTATCAAAATTTATATTGATTCAAATAAAATAAAATCGAACAAAATATATTAGATTTTATATTACCATTTCAAAATTGATAGAAAATCAAAATACGTTAAGTTTTATAATCACGAACTTTTCAGAAGATAACTTTTATTTATGTTTTGTATATTTCTAATTTAGTTTTGTTTTTACTACGATTATTAAGATACAAGTAGAATAATATAAATATCATTATATTATCTAATACTATCTAAAACAAAATCTTCAATGAATAGTTTGATCATCACGGGTGTGTATTCTTCACAGTCCTCCAATTAATTTCCACCGATGGCCATTGCTTTATTTCTTTTTACCCTTATCAAAGGTTACAAAGACGACAGGTACACGGCAATCAGCGATTGGGGATTTTTAGACAATCTGTCACCCTCCCAACCCTAGGATTTTTCGGATATTGTTTGCGGAAGAACCAGTGACGACGGTATAGCAGCCGAAGAACAAGCAATGACGACGACGTTGTGGTCGGAGAAGAAGATAACAAAAATGACGGGCCAAGAAGAAGATGAAGCGGCGACGATGGTCGAGTATGAAGAAAAAGTAACAACGACGATGATGAACGAAGATGAAAGAACAAGAAGCGAAGAAGAAAAAAGAACTTAAAAAACCACCAAAAAAAGGGTAAAAAAGGAAGAGAGCACAAAAACTAGTAGAGAAATAAGAGAGGAGAAAGCATAGAAAGGAATAAAAGAAGACAATTAGAACGGCAGATGCAATATAAGAAGTAAAGTTAGAGGTTTAATTTTAGGGTTTTAAGGATAAAATAGTAAAATTGATTATTATATTATAGTATTATTATATTACAATATTATTACATTTTTTAATTTAAATATATAATCATTTTATTCTGTGATTTTGTTAGTGCATAATAATTTTATTATATTTATGTTAAAAAATAATATCTTAAAATTCGAAAATAAATAAAAATATAAAAAAAGTTTGAGACAAATAAAAAGTAATCCAAATATAACCGATCGTGTATTATATATAATATAAATATATATATATATTACATAAATATTATCTAATATATAAATATAACATATTGATTTATCGTCTCGATATGTGTATAAATATAAAATTATATGTATATAATATTATTATATGTATATAGTATATATATAATATTATACAAAAATCTCTTCTGAACGATTTGTTTATACTTTTTTTCGTCTCTCTTTTTCAGCACGTCTTTTATTATTTGAATAGAGTTTTGTTCATTCGATTTCTTTTTTTTTTGGAATTTCTCTTTATTTCGATATTTTCTTTGATTGTTCATTCGATTTGCTTCAAATTTTTAATATTATACAAAATCTCTTCTGAACGATTTGTTTATACTTTTTTTCGTCTCTCTTTTTCAGCACGTCTTTTATTATTTGAATAGAGTTTTGTTCATTCGATTTCTTTTTTTTTTGGAATTTCTCTTTATTTCGATATTTTCTTTGATTGTTCATTCGATTTGCTTCAAATTTTTTTCTGCACAAAGCGCAAGCTCAATACTAATATAAAATAAGAAGAAAACGATTGAAATCTTTTAACATATTTTTTTTACTAAAACCGTCTATATAATTTATTTGATTTGTATGGTTTGAAAACTATATACAAATTTTGAAGTTTATTCAATATACACCTTAATAATTTTAAATATTTATTATTAATGATTATAAAAAAATACGTAAAGGAAAATGCAGATTGGTTTAAAACAATTCTAGTCATTTCTTCTATAATGTGCTTTTAGTCATTTTGTATATTTATGGTTATATTCTAGATGTCTTAATGGTGTTGGAACATTCATAATCGTACACATGAACAAAAATGTTTTTTTAATCCATATCTCATGAAAAAATCGTTGAACATATTATACACAAAAAAAAGTAGATGATTGTTGAGACTGTCAAAATATTTTCAGACTTTTCCTCCTTCATAGGTGCGTCACGTCAGTTTAATTATTTAAAAAACAATTAAAAACTATTGAATATGGTTGATTCTGGTATTATCGAGTTGCTGACTTTTTTTGCTTATTTTTTTTGTCTTGTACAGAGATATACATATATAACAAAATACATACAGAATACTGAAAGATTTTGAAGTTGGTCACCGATGACGGGGCGAAGGAAGAGGAGAGAAGAATCGAGAAGAAAAAAAAGGATTATGAGAAGGAGTCTTCGAGAAGCCAGAGAAGAAATGTTCGTGGTGGGCCGCGTCTTTCTCCAAACTCAGTACCAGCAATCCAGCGAAGCTCAGCGTCCAGCGAAGTCCATCACCGATGCTCAAGTACGGCTCAGAAGAAGATCAGCACGGCTCAGAAGATCAGCACGGCTCAGAAGACCAGCAAGCCCAACAACGTTCCACAAGCCCGATTCGGAGGTCCATACACATGAAGAAGCACGAAAATGGTCAGAAAAATATTACAACGGTCACTGGAACATTGAACAAACATTGCAGCAATATTAGGAAGTCAAATACTATGTTTAGTGCCTATTTTTAGTATTATAGAACTTTATTTTGAAAGAGTTTGTCCTGTAGATCAAATTCACCTTTTGTAAGAAACATATATGCTAATGGAGGATGTGAGAGATATCACATTCAAAAAATATTATCGCCGAAAACACCAAAACACAAAGCCAAGAAACCTTCAAAATTCATAAGCCATATTACACTGACAGTAGGGGAGTTGGTGATTTCATTCAGTATCAGGAATCCAGTTTGGATGACAGACACGGGGGAAGCTTGGAAGGTGCATTTCAAGCTAAGTTTAAAGGACTCAAGGTCAGTAACAATCGGCCAGATTCAAGCAAGAAACCATTTGGAAACGTAGACTACAATTTTAAAGGAAAGAAGGGTTGCAACATTTGCAAGAAGGACAATCATGTGGATAGTCAGTGTGTTCTTCAGAAACAAACAGACACAAGAAAGAGGAGATCAAGGGACACAATTCAAAAGCAAAAAGGAATGTTTTACTTGCGGCAAACTGGGACATTTCTCCTGAGAATGCAGAAATAAAAGACCAATACAAAATCAAGCACAAAGCAATCACGAAGAAGAAGAGAATTCTTTGTTTACGACATCACACTTGACACATCAAGTTTTTAAGGATGATGTGTGGTTAGTTGCAGTGGAGCAACAGATCATATGACCAAGGAAGAGAGTTATTTCACAACTCTAGATACGTACTTTAGAGTACATATATAAGGTTAGAAATGATGCAGTTTAAACGCTACTGGTAAGGGAAACATTCAAGTTAAGACAAAGAAGGGAATCAGAGTTATTAAGTATGTTTTATTAGTACCAGGGTTGGACAATAATCTGTTGAGTGTGCCGTAGATGGTAAGAAATGGATATGAAGTCATATTTACAGAAGAGACGTGTTTGATAAAAGATAAGGCTGGTTTCAAAGGTTATGGAAGTTCCAATGGTTAAAAAGGCTTATCCTCTCAGATGGAAGATAGCCAAAGAAGAGGCTAGAGTTGTTGAGGAGCAGACTGGAATGTCGGAGCTATGGCACATAAGGCTAGGTCACACTGGAATGCACAATTTGGAGAAGTTACAGAAGGATAAGATGGTGAAAGGGTTGCAGCAAATGATAGTGGTGAAGGAGGTCTATGAAGATTGTGCAAAAAGGAAACAACACATATAAGAGATCCTAAAAAGTACATATTATAAGGCCAAACATATTCTGGGTTTAATCCACACTGACTTGTGTGGACCAATGGAGACACCTTCACCGAGAGACCTTTAAGTTAGAAGGTGGTAGGGGTAAAGTGGGAATACAAGGTTAAAACAAATGAAGAAGGGAAAGTTAAGAAGCTTAAAACCAGATCGGTGGCCAGGGAATTTACACAGAATTATGGTCTGGACTATGGGGAAAAATTCGCCCCATTTTCAAGACACGATACAATTATGACCTTGATTGCTATAGCAGCACATAAAGACTGACCACTACACCAAATGGATGTAAATCAATATTTCTAAATGGTGAAATTCAAGAGTAGGTTTATGTGGAGTAGCCATTAGGATATGAGGTGTATGGTTCTGACATAAAGTTTTAAGATTAAGAAAAGGCTTTATGTAGTTTAAAACAGGCTCCCACGGCTTGCTAAAATAAGATCGACACCTTCTTCATACAAGAAGAGTGTGCCAGGAGTCACCGTGATGCAGCCATGTACATCAAAGTGACGGGAAACAATATTTTTGTGGTATGTTTATACGCTGATGATATAATTTTATCTGGGAACAGTCTAAAGTTGATTGAAGATTTTAAGTTGAAGATGAGCTCCATGTTTGAAATGAGTAACTTAGGATTGGTTAAGTATTTTTTTTTTTTGGGTTTTTAGGTTAATTACATACAATATGTAATATTTCTCAGTTAAGAGAAATATGCAACCCAACTTCTTACAAGTATGTGATGCTGGACTCTAACGTATTGAGTACCCCCTTAACTACATACTGCAAATCAAAAGAAGACGGCAAAGAACTTACCGATCAGACTAGGTACAGAAGCATTGTTGGGGGCATTCTCTACCTTGCAGCTACCCGTCCAGACCTCGCGTTTGTAGCTTCATACCTGTCACGAAGCAACACAAACCCAACAGTAACAAGTCTACAAAATGCGAAGAGGGTACTCAGATATATAAAAGAAACAAGAGATCATGGATTAAGGTTCAAGCAAGTTAAAGATGCAAAACTCATTGGATATGCAGATGCAGACCTAGCAGGAAGTATGAATGACATGCTAAGCACAAGTTAATTTTGTTTTACAATCGGAAGTGCTATATTCAGTTAGGAGACCCGGAAACAGTTGATTGTGGCTCAATCTACAGTAGATGCAGAATATATGGCTTTAAGTGCAGCTACTAACCATACAACATGGTTATAAAGGCTATTTGGGGAATTAGGGTTTCACATGTAGAAAGTGGTTGAGATTTACAATGACAATCGACTGCGATTCCTATTGGAAATAATCCAATAGATCACAAGCAGATCAAGCACATAAAAATACAGTATCATGTTATTCGTGAGGCACAAGCAGAGGGGAAAGTGAACTTACGGTTTGTGCAGGGCGAGGACCAACTGTCCGATATTTTTACGAAGCCTCTTCTGACAGGGAGGTTCTGTGAGATGAGAGAGAGGATCAGTATCACACCGAGGCCGACCAAGATGGAGACTGAAGTTGGTGACCGGCGACGGTGTGAAATAAGAGGAGAGAAGAATCGAGAAGAAAGGAAAGAGGATTTTGAGGAGGATTCTTCGAGAAGCCAGAGAAAAAACGCTCGTTGTGGGCCGCGTCTTACTCTAAGCCCAACACCAGCAATCCAACGAAGCCCAACATCCAGCGAAGTCCACAACTAACTCTCCAGCACGACCCAATAGACCAGCAACGTTCCAAAAACCCGGTTCGAAGGCCCATACACAGGAAAAAAAGCACGGAAATGGTCAAAAAAATTTTACAACGGTCACTGAAATATTGAACAAATATTGCAACAATATTAGAAAGTCAAATACTATATTTATGTGTTTTGTAAGAGTTTGTCTCTAACTAATGTTAGGATGTGAGAGGTATCACATTCAAAAAATATTATCATCGAAAACACCAAAATACAAAGCCAAGAAACTTTCAAAATTCACAATAAATATCATAATCTCAAGGTAAGAATATGCTCATGAAATCATTAAACCAGTTCATTAGTCAGATTTCGACGAATCGAGGTTGACGACGATGAACTAATGCGTTGTCAAAGTTAAACAAATATTTAACCTAAACTACCCACAAGTGCACGACACGTGTGTAGTACTTTAGGTGTCGATCCCACAGAGACTACGCAACACAATCTAAACTCAAACTACGAATCAAACTTGCTAAGGAACGAAATATGGGATTTGAGAATGAAATACTAAAAACAAATAAACAAACGACTTCTAAACAATGAGACAAACGTTCCAGGAAACCGGTTTCACCACAAGACTACCGAAACCAACAATCAACCTATCTATCATGCAATCCCAGTCAAGTTATCTAAGGCAGACGATCCTAATATGATATCTACCCTCTCTCAAGGCATAGACACATGATCTAGTCAAGGTAGCCCCTACTTTTGTGGCTGACACCTTGAACTAAACCCATAAGATCTGTGATTCATCCATTTTACCCTCAACCGCTGCTACCCTACTTTCGTGGCCTAACCTCGGTTGTTCTAAACCTGATCTTCTAGGACTAGAATTCTCCTTTCGGTCCTTCTCCTAATCCCTAGCACATGCATCTACTTGGCCTTTGTAAATACAAGCCATTCAAGCTCTCAGCTAAAGAATAGATAAACGAAAACGAAGATGCATTCAGAGATAAATCAAAGTGGTTCCGGGATAGCCATGGGCTAATCCTTCTCCTAGAACAAAACAAACTACTCGCTCATGCATCCGTAAACAAATATAATTGAAGTAGAAAGTCTAAGGAACATGAAAACCAAACGAAACCGAAGTCTTGGGTTGATCTTCAATGCTCTTTGCACGTCTCCATCGCAAGAATCTCCTCCTTCTCTCTACTCTCTCTCCTCGATCAAGATCTCCAAACTAACTCTCAAACTGAAGCTCCCCTCGACCGCTAGCTTATGTTCTTCCTTTTCCTTCTTCTTTTCTTTCCTTTTCTCCTCCTTTTTCCTTCAGTCCGTTTGTTCTTTTCCTTTTGTTGCAGCAGCCACCGATTTTGCCTTTTCATGAGTTTTCCATTCTTGAATAAGTTGGGCAACGTTTCCATTACTTTCTCCAACAAAATATCACTTATTCCACTTCTCTAAAGTCGTTTTCCTTATTGTATAAGTCTCCAACAAATTTCTATTCGTTTTAAGACAAATTAACTTATCTGGAGTTGCAGGTGACAGACGCGACCCGCGCAGGATGAGTGTGTGACCCGCTCAGGTGCGATGCGCATGATTGCGCATGATCGCGATGGAAAACAAGGTGGCCCACTCGGGCTAGGGAGTGCCCTGGTCGGGCTGATGCATGCCTCGGTCGGGCTGGTGTGTGGCCCGCTCGGGCTGTTGTCCCGACCGTGCTGATTGCTCACCCGACTCGTGCTCAAATTGCTAGAAAAAAATTGCCGAACTAAATGCCCGCTTGGGCTAAGGAGTTACCCGCGCGGGTTGATGCTATTCCCTGCCGATTCTTGTCCCGTTTGTTCCGTGATGATCCTCGATGTTGCTACTTTGTCTCGTGCACGTCCTTTAGCTCCAAAATGAACCGAATACACATTAAAACCTGTAAGAACATGAAAACACGAAAAACAAATAAAACCGATACAAAATCATACGTAAACATCACAGCTATATTGTAAACATCTCTAAAATCATGCAAAAAATACGTATGAAAACGAGATGATCAAAATCTCTCAGACTTGAATGTTTTCTTGTCCTTAAGAAAACGTAAACGTGGAACACGTGGGGTATACAAAATCCGAGAATTCTCTCTTCTCCTAGAAATACCGCTAAACCGAACCTAACCGATCAACTAGCGAGTCGAGAGCAAATTCCGCCTAATTAAGTTTTCAGTCTTCATCCTAGGTTCACCAAGGCTACCCACGAGAAAGTAAATCGAAGGCAAACTAGACAAGCCACCGTTACTCTCTCCACCAAACAAGACTTCAGACATATGCTAAACCTAAAACAACCGATGATACTTGTTTCTTTTCCGAGGTTCTTTCTTTCTTTATTCTTTCTTTATTCTTTTTTTTCTTTTTGTTTTCTTTTTATGTCTTCTTTTTCTTTTCCTTTTTTTCTTTTTCTTTGCATACACACTAGGCTTCTAGGACGTCGGATTTGAAGGGATACAACCTTTACTTAGACCCAGACTACCGATGACGGTATACTCATGCATCTCGTTCAAGCGTGCAGCGGAGTAGGCGGCGTTTTTATTGTGCCATGCCCTTAGGACGTAGAAAGATGATCATCAACCCACCATTTAGACCCGAACCATCGAAAGAGTATCAAGGTCGATGCACTCATATCGATTTTAGATCATGCTTTTAGGCATTATTTCTATCGACAGCGGAGTGTTAGTGTGCGCTCTTAATATGCAAAATAAGCTTGATCTCATATGATCTAATAATCCTCCCAAAAATGAAGTAAAGCATTGTCTATACTAAGTATGACCATCTGGATAGAGAGAATAAACGATAAACTAGTCTAGCAACCTCGTCTAAACCCCCCACAAGCAACACTAGGATTCCCAAAGAATTACGACCTATTGTTTTTCAGCCGACTAATAAGCTCTGACGTTTAGGAAAAACCTAGCTCAAACATGCAAAATATCACGGAAAAAGCCAACTTCTTAAGTTTCCTAGGTTCAGGGTTCATCTCAAAACGTGGTACCAGACAAGTTCCTGAGACGACTCTGACTACAAAATCAAAAAGAAAATGAAAGAAAATGAAACGAAATCACCTGGCAAACATGAGCTGTTCCCCCAGACTTGAATTGAACGGCGTCTTCGACGTGAAGCTCCGATGGAGGGTAAGAGAAATGAAGTCACGTTTGTGGTGATATTTTTTGTGTTTTTTTGTGTTTTTTTTAATTAATTAACCTATTTTTAAACTAAAAACTAAGAAAAATAAAAACAAACAGCGGGGTTACCTCCCAGAAAGTGCTTATTTAACGTCTTTAAGCTTTGACGTCTCCATTCCTCATGCGTGCACGACGGGTGGATCGGAAAGGGAAATGGAGTATCCACTTTGAGCGGCTTGGTAGAGCTTTAGTTGCTGTCTATTAGCTTTGAATGTTCCGCTCGAATCGCTCCATAGTTCCACTTCTCCATGTGTGAAGACTTCTCGTACCTGAAAAGGACCAGACCAGCGAGACCGTAGGTTGTCCGAGAAAAGCTTAGGACGAGAATTCAAAAGTAGAACTAAATCACCTGATTGGAAGTCATGAGGTAGGATATTTTTGTCGTGCCATCCCTTAGTCATTGCATCTTTCTTTGGCACATAATGCACGGGATTCACTCGTTCACTGTTCGAAGTTGGATAAATGATATCTGCATCAAAAAATTTTGTGACGTCTTTTTCCATTACCTCGTGCAAGTGCGGGTGCAGTCGCTTTTGAGTTTCGATGGAAGGTTCGTGGCTATCTTCCGTATATGTTCCGTGCGTACATACTGAAGAGCTGACTCTTCTACGCTTCTTTACGCGTGTGGATTGTTTTCTCATCATACCTGCAATCAAGTTAGCATTCATAACAACATGGTATATTTTATTGCATTCAACGTACTCATACTGAAAAGAATACGGAGGTGGCTCGGGCTCAAGTTTTGACGTCTTCTCCACTTCGAAACCAGCATGCGTTTCATGTGGTATTTCCTCACATGGGGCGTCTCCTAGTGCTTCAATAACACTCATGAATTTCGTATACATCTCAGCTCCTTCGTCCGAAAATCCTGCATTATCGCAAATTCATGTTAAATATCGTACAAGAGGATCAGAAGCATTTACTTGATCAAGCGTGTCTTTTGATAACTCGTCCAGCGAATCGAATGTAAAGCAAGACTCCTTGAATGAGGGTTCGTTCATGGGGGTGGACAAGTTGAATTCTATCGTCTCATCTCCGAAACGTAAGGAAAGCTTTCCTTGTTGTACGTCTATCAAGGCACCTGCAGTAGCTAAGAACGGTTTACCAAGAATAATAGGTACCCTAGCATCTTCCTTTATTTCAAGTACAACAAAATCAGTGGGAATACAAAGATTACCTACCTTGGTGGTAACGTTTTCAACAATTCCCACCGGATATCTTACCGAATGATCCGCGAGGCGTAGACACATCTTCGTAGGTTTAAGACTCCCGAAGTCCATCCACTTGAAAACTGAGTGTGGCATGATACTCACGCTTGCCCCTAAATCGCACAATGCATTATCAATATCAATATTACCTATTGTGCATGGAATGGAGAAGCTTCCGGGGTCCTTCAACTTTGGTGGCAGCTTGTTTTGAAGGATAGCATGCATTCCTTGGTGAGTGCTACCGTCTCGTTCTTTTCGATATGCTTCTCTTTGGAAAGTACCTCTTTGATGAGTTTGGCGTGATTAGGCATCTTTTGGAGGGCTTCCACGAGTGGGATGTTGATCTCAAGCTTCTTGAGACCCTCTACGAATCTGCTTACTTGTTCTTCATTCTTACTGATCACCAACCGTTGAGGAAACGGTATGGGAGGTTTGTACGCCGGTGGAGCAACATATGGTTTGTCTAAATCTGGTTCAACTCCTTCCATAATCGCAATCTTACCTTTTTCTCTTTTCATGGACGTACCAGCAGCTTGCTCTGGCTCTTTGGAGGGCGAATGCTCGATCATATCACTGCTGCACACAGAAATAGCATTCACGTACTCTCTCGGGTTCAATTCGGGTTTACCTGAAAGCTCTCCGGGATTCCGAGAGGTTGAGGCAGCTTGCTGTGCTACGGAGTTCTCTAAACTCTTCACATGATTGCTCAAAGATTCCATCTGAGTTTTGAGCTCGTTGATCGCTGTCCCCACATCTGCATTGAATTTGGTTTGAGTTGAATGTTGCTGCCTTTGCTCCTTGATAAATTCGAGCAACACTCCCTCAAAGTTTGACGAAGAGGCTTGAGGAGGTTGAGGAGCTTGCGAAACTTGCTGAGCATGCTGAAATTGCTGGTTAGTTTGCTGGTATGGCTGCTGTGGTTGCTGAAATCCCGAATACTTTAACGGTTGAGTCGTTCGATATGACAAGTTCGGGTGATTCCTCCAATTCGAGTTGTAGGTATTCCCGAATTGCGTGTTTCCTTGCTGCTGGGCATAATTCATGTATTTCACGTTCTCTTGCAGCGTGCATTGATAAGCCACGTGTTCTGTATCTCCACAATTCACGCAATACATGGCGTTCGCTGCATTACCCATTGCTCTGCTCTGATTCGGCTCGTATAGGCGACGAGTGCTGTTAGGCATACCCCTTGGTGTTGACCACATGGTGTGGTTCATCGCGAGATTATCGATCAGCTTGTATGCCTCCTCGACGCTCAGATCCATAAATGATCCTCCAGTAGCGTTATCCAATTTCTTTCGGTGTTCGTCTGAAATTGCGTTGAAAAAGGTTTGGATAACGTACCACTGCTCGAGACCATGGTGTGGACACATCTGTAGAAGGTCTTTAAATCTAACCCACGCTTCAAACAAAATTTCTCCATCTCTGCATCTAAACGTTGTGATTTCCCCCCTCATCTGAATCGTCTTGCTCGAAGGAAAGAAACGATATAAGAACAATGTGCAGAGCTGGTTCCAAGTCGTGATTGAACCAGCGGGAAGCGATTGCAGCCATGTTTTTGCTCGTCCCCCAATTGAGAAGGGGAAGAGACGCAGTAAGATCGCGTCCTCCGAGACTCCATGTATTTTGAATGTACCGGAAAGCTCAAGGAAGTCTCTGAGGTGCTGATGGGGATCCTCGTGATTTCCACCCATGAATTGCTTCTGATAAAACATGTTGATCATCGCCGGCTTAATTTCAAACTGTTCTCTAGCAACAACAGGCATCCTTATAGCTGTTTGCACGTTGTTCATGTTTAGCTCCACGTAATCTCTGAGGCGACGTGGTGGAGGAGCCTGTGGTTCTCGCGGTTGAGGCGCGAGTTGTTGTTGCTGCATGTGCCCCAAATTTCCAAGAGGTAATTGAAGCTGTTCGTGACCATTCTGATTATCCATATTTCGTTGATCTAACGGCTCTACGAAGGACAAACAAAGAACGATTTAGGTAAAAAGAATGAAAGAAAAGAAAACAAAAACAGATACAAAACAAGAAAGACTCTAGGCTCGAATCTAAGACGTGTTGACAATAGTCCCCGGAAACGGCACCAAAAACTTGATGCATTATCAAAGTTAAACATATATTTAACCTAAACTACCCGCAAGTGCACAACACGTGTGTAGTACTTTAGGTGTTGATTCCACAGGGACTACGCAACACAACCTAAACTCAAACTACGAATCAAACTTGCTAACGAACGAAATATGGGATTTGAGAATGAAATACTAAAAACAAATAAACAAACGAGTTCTAAACAATGAGACAAACGTTCTAGGAATCCGGTTTCATCACAAGACTACCGAAACCAACAGTCAACCTATCTATCATGCACTCATAGTCAAGTTATCTAAGGCGGACAATCCTAATATGATATCTATCATCTCTCAAGGCATAGACACTGATCTAGTCAATGTATCCCCTACTTTTGTGGCTGACGCCTTGAATTAAACCCATAAGATATGTGATTCATCCGTTTTACCCTCAACCGCTGCTACCCTACTTTCGTGGTCTAACCTCGGTTGTTCTAAACCTGATCTTCTAGGACTAGAATTTTCCTTTCGGTTCTTCTCCTAATCCCTAACACATGCATCTACTTGGCCTTCGTAAATACAAGTCATTCAAGCACTCAGATAAAAAATAGATAAACGAAAACGGGAAGATGCATTCAAAGATAAATCAAAGTGGTTCCGGGATAACCATGGGCTTATCCCTTCTCCTAGAACAAAACAAACTACTCACTCATGCGTCCGTAAACAAATATAATTGAAGTAGAAAGTCTAAGGAACATGAAAACCAAACGAAATTGAAGTTTGGGTTGATCTCCAATGCTCCTTGCACGTCTCCATCGTAAGAATCTCCTCATTCTCTCTACTCTCTCTCTCTTCGATCAAGAACTCCAAACTAACTCTCTAACTGAAGCTCCCCTCGACCCCTAGCTTATGTTCTTCCTTTTCCTTCTTCTTTTCTTTCCTTTTCTCCTCCTTTTTCCTTTTGGTCGTTCGTTCTTTTCCTTTTGTTGCAGCAAATACCGATTTTACCTTTTCATGAGTTTTCCATTCTTGAATAAGTTGGACAACGTTTCCATTACTTTCTCTAGCAAAATATCACTTATTTCTCTTTTTTAAAATCGTTTTCCTTATTGTATAAGTCCCCAACAAAATCTTATTCGTTTTAAGACAAATTATCTTATCTGGAGTTGCAGGTGACGGATGCGACCCGCGCGGGCTGAGTGTGTGACCTGCTTGGGTGCGGTGCGCATGATCGCGTATGATCGCAATGGAAAACAAGGTGGCCCGCTCGAGCTAGGGAGTGCCTCGATCGGGCTGATGCATGCCCCGGTCGGGCTGGTGTGTGGCCCGCTCGGGCTATTGTCCCGACTATGTTGATTGCTCGCCCGACTCGTGCTCAAATTGATGGACAAAATTGCCGAACTAAATGTCCGCTCGGACTAGGGAGTTACCCGCGTGGTTTGATGCTATTCCCTACCGATTCTCGTCCAGTTTGTTCCGTGATGATGCTCGATGTTGGTACTTTGTCTCGTGCACGTTCTTTAGCTCCAAAATGAACCGAATACACATTAAAACCTATAAGAACATGAAAACACGAAAACGAGTAAAATGGATACAAAATCATACGTAAACATCGCATCTATATTGTAAACATCTCTAAAATCGTGCAAAAAATACGTATGAAAACGAGATGATCATGAACCAAAGGAGACATAAGGCGGCGAACCGAGGGTGAAGCAACTTTTTCTTTCGATGACTTTGTTCTATTGAGCCAAGGTCAACGACGATGAACCGAGGCTGACGTTAAGCGGCGAACCGAAGGAAAGGCGACACCCTTTCCGTTGATTCCGTAAAATTAGATTATGAGTTTCCGATTTGACTAGAGAGAAGAAAGCGAAGTTTTTTTTCGATTCCTTTTTTGTGGAGAGAAACGAGTCCATCATCAATCCCTTCTATTCCTACATCTCTATAGAGAGAGAAACTTGTCTCCGGTGTGAAGATTGATCTCTTCTTCATGGAAAGTAGCTTCACGCCTCTGTCTCTGCTCTCTCTGTTAATGGAATCTAGATGTTTGTTTTTTTTCTCCAAATTTTAGTTGCCCTAGCTTTTCTAGGTTTTGCTTTTCCCAGTTCTTAATAAGTATTTTTATAAATTTTTTACATGTAGGAAAAAGATGCTCCTCTTAACTATTTTGTTCAATCGCCAATACTGGAAAGACCTAAACTTCATAATTTATTCTGCCTTTACTCCAATTATCTGTAGAAATGAAGAGATATCTGGATTTTTTTTTGAAGATGGTTTATAGATCTACTTTCAGGTACTAAAATTGAATACCCTTCTTTCCTGGTTATTTTCTTTATTTATCTGAAACTTTGAGCAAACACATTTTAAGTTGATTTCCCACAGCTTTTGTTTATCCTGTCCATTATTTTTTGTAGATCTGGTGATAGATTTGATGGAGAGATCGGCTAAGGCGGAAGAATGGCGAACGGGAAGAGAAGAGAGAGTTAGGGTTTGGTGTCGAATCGCGAGAAGAGGAGAATGGTCTAGAAGCTCATGATCCCAATGGAGAAGAAAAGAAGCAACATGCCAGAATCTTGCTAAGGCCCATAACGAAGAAAAGATGAAGCCGACGACCAAGCCCAGTCATCAAGCCCACGTCTGAAGCCCAGTCGAAGCCCATGTCACCTGCAAGAACCCTAATTTCACAATTTTTCAGATCACACCCACACAAGAACCCTAATTTCATAATTTTTCTTTCCATCCAAACCTTAAGCCTCGAAACACCAAAATACTCTATTGAATCATTTCCTATATTCAGTTACCTTTATTTTCTATGTTTGCATAAAAACGAATCAAGAACTATGAAAGGGGTTATAAAATTTACAAATTGATTCATAACCTTAAGAGATAACAATTGATAACAATTGGTATAAGAGCTTGATGGTTTAGGGACCATAGAGCAGAAGTACAAGACCACTAAGCACAATCAAGCACCAACAAACACAAGTTAACAACAAGGCAAGCACCAGATTACAGAACCAATCTCAGATAAGGAAAGCTGAGGTAACTACCCTAATATCGACTCAAAATCCTACAAGTTAAAGATACAGACAGTAGTTTCTCCTATTCCAGTTTTCGAGGGCAAAAACTACAACCTCTAGGTAATTAAAATGAAAGCCATGATGAGATCGAGATAGTTATGGAAGGTAGTAACATAAGGGGTACCAGAAAGGTCAGTAATGGGAGCAGTACCTACAGAAGAAGAACAACAGAGAGTAGTGGTTATCTGGGAGGATTTAGAAGCAAAAGACCAAACTGCACTACAGCTGCTGTATAGTGCAGTATCTGATGAGAACTTTGCAGCACACCTATCAGCGTGTGAAACCTCTAAGTCAGCATGGGACCTATTGAAAGAAAGGTTTCAAGGAGATCCTAAAACGACTATGATAAAGCTACAAAGACTAAGGGTTAGTTACTACACTATGAAGCAAGGAGAAAGGGAGAGTATCAAAGACTTTGCAAAAACAGTCACATAACTAGAAAACGAGATGAGAGCCTATGGGGATGAAGTTAAAGAGAACGCATTGGTTTTAAAAGTTCTATATTTGCTACAAGAAAGGTTTGACCCATATGTTGGGATGATTGAACAAACAAAAGATTTGACAACAATGACAGTGGAGGAGTTAGTAATCTCCCTACAATCTCCGGAGTCAAGGCTGGATGACAGACACTGTGGTGGAACAGAAAGAGCTTTTCAGGCAAAGCATAAGAACCACAAGTTTGGACAGAAGCAAGAACACTACAAGAATCCTTTTATGAAGACAGATTCCAAATCTAAGGGAAATAATGGTTTTCTATATGCAAAAAGGACAACCATTTTGAGGTGCAATGTTACTTTAAAAACAAGCAGGATAAAGGTTAAGGTTCAAGGCAGTACAAAGGCAAGAAAGAATTCTTTACTTGTGGGAAGACATGACATTTCTCGAGGGATTGTAAGTTTAAAAGACCTACAACTAATCAAGCTCAAGTGATTAGAGAAGAGGAAGAGGATAACAGTCTGTTCACTATTGCTCATGTAACACAACAAGTTTTTGGCAGTGGGATGTGGTTGATAGACAGTGGTGCGACCAACCACATGACTCACGAGGAAAGACATTTCACAACCATGGATAGAGACTTTAGAGTCCCTATTAAGGTCGAAAATGGAGCAGTTCTTATATCAGCTGGGAAGGGAGACATTGAGGTCTCAACCAAGAAAGGAAAAAAGACTATAAGATCTGTTTTTAGTTTCAGGTTTAGATAAAAACCTGTTGAGTGTTCCTCAAATGGTTAGGAATGATTATGAAGTTATGTTTACAGTTCAGTTGTGTGTTATAAAAGATAAGAAATGTTCGAAAGTTGGTGAGGTTAGGATAGTTAACAAGTCTTACGCAATTAAGTAGGATGACTCAAGAGAAGAAGTGAGAATGACAGAAGAGGGAAAGAATGTATCTCATATGTGACATAAAAGGTTGGACCATGCTGGAGTCCATAACCTGCAAGAAATGATAAACAAGTAACTGATGAGAGGTCTATCTAAATTTAAGGTGACTTGAGAAATCAATGAATCGTGTGTGAAGGGTAAACATCACAGGGAAGAATACCCTAAACAAGCAGACAACAAAACAAAGGAAATATTGGAGCTGGTTCACACTGACATATGCGGGCCTATGCAAACTAAGTCCATAGATGGCAGTGTCTATCTCCTTACATTTACAGACGATTACTCACATATGTTGTGGGTATATTTCTTGAGACTGAAGTTAGACACTTTGGATATATTCAAAAAATTTCTAAACCTAGTTGAGACGCAGACAAGCAGTAAGTTAAAGAGACTCAGATCATACACGGAAGGTGAGTTTAACTCATAGGAATTCACTCATCTGTTGGAAGAGAAGGGGATCTAGAGAGAGTTTACGGTGGCTTTCTCACCATAGCAAAATGGCAAAGCTGAAAGAAGAAATAAAAGTTTGTTAGACATGGCAAGGAGCATGTTAAAGGATAAACAACTACCAAACAAATTCTGGACAAAAGCAGTATTTACAGCTGCTTACCTGCAGAACCGAATGCGTACAAAGGCACTGAAAGACAGGATACCCCTTGAGGTGTGGAGTGGCCACAAGCCATCGGTGGCTCACTTGAAGAACATTGTTTGCATCTTCCATGTACTAATCCTTGCACAAAAGAGAAGAAAATTAGATGACAGATCAAACAAAGAGATATTTATGGGTTATAGTAATTTGAGCAAAGGTTACTGGGTGTTTAAGATGAACAACCAAAAGATAGAAGTTGCAAGAGACATAGTGTTTGAAGAAGGGAAAAGCTGGGACTGGAATTCTCAAGCTGAGACCACACACCAGTTTGAGAATCCAAGTTCAAATCCCTCTGTTAATTATATCCCTAGACCTCTAACTACTACTGCACACACTCATGGGTCTGCCGAACCACAAGGGACTCCTAGACAACCAGATCAGAGAGAGAATTTACCTCAATTCATGTCTGTGCCATTCAGATTGAGTGATACACAGTTGAGGTCTGGCGGGACCAGAGGGAGTAGTGACAGCAGTTCTTCCAGACCTGTACACCGGATGAGAAGGGTTAGTGACCTCTACAGAATAGATGAAGAACAAGAATCAGAGGAGATAGATCAACAAGAATCAGAATCCAAGGCTAGAGGGAAGCCGTGGATGCATAAATCGACATGATCAACAAGAATCAGACCTGGATTCTCGTTGACAGACCTGAAAAAACACAAAATCATCTGTGCTAATTGGCTTTATAAGGTGAAAAAAGATGAAGATGGTAAACTATTGAAATTGAAGGCCAAATTAGTTTCCAGAGGTTTTACCCAAGCTTACGGTCTAGATTATGGGTTGCTAATTGGCTTTAGAACCTGCACCAAATGGATGTTAAGTCAGCATTCCTGAATGGAGAATTAACAGAGGATATGTATGTGGAACAACCTCAAGGATATGAGGCTGAAGGAGAAGAAGAGAAAGTATACAAACTACACAAAGCACTCTACGACCTGAAACAGGCCCCTAGAGCATGGTACAGTAAAATTAATGCATTTTTCATTGCTGAGGGATGTAGGAGAAGTATCTGTGATGCAACTATGTATATTAAACTACACAAGGATGCAGTGCTGGTAGTGTGTTTGTGTGTGGACGACATAATCATCACGGGAAGCAATGACACGACGACTGAACATATTAAAAGCAAGCTGAGTGCAACCTATGAGATAAGCAATCTATGAAGCTTAAGTTTTTTTCTTAGGCTTTGAGTTGACCTGTCTAGAGGGAGGTATTCTTATGAATCAATGCAAATATGCAATGACACTCCTAAAGAAGTGCGTGAGGCAAAATTCAAAGGGAGTGAGTACACCACTCGCTCCCCATGGGAAAAACATCGAAGAAGGAAAAGAAGTTAGGGATCAAACCACTTACCAGAGTATGGTTGGTGGCCTACTCTACCTTGTTGCCACCAGACCGGATATATCTTTCGTCGAGTCCTACCTGTCACGATTCAACTCAAAGACAATAGAAAAAAACATACAAGAGGTCAAACGAGTCCTGAGATATATAAACATAACAAGAGATTACGGATTGATGTTCAAACACACTGATGAAGCACGATTAACTGGATACTCAGACTCAGACCTAGCAGGGTGTACTACTGACTCAAGGAGCACCTCAGGTTTCTATTTTACTCTAGGAAGTGCAATATTTTCTTGTGAGACATAGAAGCAAACAACAATAGCACAGTCAACGACCATCCGAGTATACAACACTATGCGGTGCGACTAATCACTCAGTGTGGTTAAAACGACTATTCAAGGAGCTAGGGTTCGATATGCAGGGAGGTATTCTGATTTATTTTGATAATTTGTCAGCAATTGCAATCGGTAAAAAAACCAGTCCAATACAGAAGAACCAAGCATATTCAAATAAAATATCATGTAGTCAGAGAGGCGGAAGCTCAAGGGGAGATAGGTTACGGTTCATACCTGGAGAATATTAGCTTGCCGATATATTGACGAAGCCTCTGGGAAAACGAAGGTTTGAAGACCTAAGACTAGCCATTGGGGTTGGGCCTAAGCCGTCCAAGAGGGAGAATGATGGAGATGACCGGCTCAGCCGGAAGAATGGCGATCGGGAAGAGAAGAGAGAGTAAGGGTCTAGTGCTGAATCGGGAGAAGAGGAGAATGGTCTGGAAGCTCATGACCCCAACCGAGAAGAAAAGAAGCAATGGGCCAAAACCTTGCTAAGGCCATGAATGAAGAAGAGATGAAGCTTAAGACCAAGCCCAAACATCAAGCTCACGTTTGAAGCCGAACTGAAGCCTTTGAAGCCGAACTGAAGCCTTTGAAGCCGAACTGAAGCCCATGTCACCTGCACGAAGGAGAAGAACCAGTAGACATTTTCTGAAAAATCCAGAACGGCTATATGTGTTATTAGGCCATTACCTAGGCCATATTTTGAAGTCAAACTATGTTAATGATACTCCAGAATAGACATGAAGTGAAAGTGATTTGTATTTTGAAGTTATTTGTATGAAAGAGGGTAGAAGAGTGTGTATCAGATCACACTCACACAAAAACCCTAATTTCACAATTTTTCTTTCTATCCTTACCTTAAGCCTCAAAACACCAAAATATTCTACTGAATCATTTCCTATAGTACTGAACTTTTTTTTTTCATTTTTATTCCAAAAATGTGAATAAAATAAAAAATGAAGAAGACATGTGTTTGATTTGTAAATGCATGATGTTTGATGTAGACATGATCGTCCGAAAGTTGTGGATATATTAGAGAAGGATTTGAAGTATTTTCTATTTTTAATGAAGAGCTCTTCAAGGAAATCACACAACTCTTGACATTAGAGAATTTCTTTTGAACAATTTAGGGTTTATGCAGATTTACATGTTTAAGTTGTTTACACATTTAAGTGGTTTCACTGCAGGGAGAATGAGAAATTATCCAAGTATAGGGACACGAAGTCCGCCAAAGCTATTATGTTGGTGGAACTTAAAAAGCTTATGAAGCAAATCCGTTATTCCGCGATAAATTGCAGTTTCCAACCCTTAGAAACTCAAGGCTGAGGACATTAATTAATTAGCGTTGATTGATGAATCTTTTCAATGTTTTGGTTCACTTCAAGTTGGTATATCGTTTCTGCGTTTTGATCGGTGTAATCATGTAAATTACAACTTAAATTGGCAACATCAACTTTGTAAAAACCCGAGGCCTAATCCAGATATAAAAACTCATTTTATGGATCATTCTTGTGGCCCACCTAATGATTCGAGGAAGGTCAACCACATATTCACGACGATGATTAGAAGGGATATGCGAGGGAAAGGAAATTTTCCACACTCCTCGCTTAATCAGTTCCTCAACGTATATTGCATTGTATTTAGTTTTCATTCTATCTCTGAATTCATAATCATGTCTTCAAGAATATAATGATTACTCTATTTGTTTGAATTGCTTATGTTCATCGTATGTATATGTGTAGATAAATGCATATTGCTGATAGGGTGTTGTAATGAAACTAGGAAAATGTGAAGAGATGAACTTCAAACATAGTAACCATGATGTTAGCTTGAATTGCGTGATTGAGAAGAAGGTTCTTAAATATATCCTCATGATATTTAAACAATATCGAGGAAGTTTTCTAAAATTTTATGTTTGTATAAACAATGCGGGGTTTTTTTTCCTTGCATACCAATGCTCAATAGTTGGAAACAAGTCGATTGAAGTTGATTCAGTTAGAACATAACTTGAACGAGCTAGACAACACTTAAGTATAATTTATATTATGACACGGGTTTTTTGAAATGGTCTTTCACATGATGTCTTGTATCATCTTCCTATTGTTTCCAACATTGCGGATGTTTTGTAGGGCACTTTGCATTCATTAGTTTCCTTTCCTCTTTCTCCTTCTCTCTCAGGGTAGCCCAATGTTGTGAATTTTTTTTAAATCTATGAACCTTTAGATTCAATTTTTATCTACGAAGATTGTTCCTTCCAATCATGATTTGAATGATATCTTATATTATTCTCAAATACTATATCATTCTCAAATGCAATTGGAGTACAGAGAAGAAATTAGAAAAAAAAGCGGCTGGAGAAACTTGATAAGAAGGCGTTTAAGTGTCAAAAACAAGAGAAAGAGAGAAGCTACCTTCATCCACAATGAGGTTTTTCTCTTTGCCTCGAGTAGTCACATCTCTAATTTTTATCATATAAGAACGTCTTAACATCAGACGTTATCAGATATGATAATGGACGTTGCAGGAATTCACAAATCATGATGCAAATAAATCTACTGATAACATGAAAGATATAACATAAATGATAGTCTTTAAAGGTAACTATGTAAGTCTTAGATTTTGTAGAGAAGGTTGTGCCATGGATGCCTTCATGGTTCTTGAATACATGTCATCTAATAGTGTCGTGTAGTATGTTAATTAGTTTGGGATTGTATAGTCAAGAGATTGTGTTAGCTTGAACAAGTTTGATTCCGACTGCCCCAAATGCACCATCAAATGGTACAACAATCATTGACAATTTGGATTAACATCGATCAATGTATATACTTTATTTTAAAACTATTTTCCGATGTTAATATATTTATTGGATAAATGAATGATATTTATAGAAATAAAAAAATATTATTAATTTTTTAAATATCTACTCATTATATATATGTATATATCAATATTTATATTATACGTTGATAAAAATATTATTATAGAAAAAATTTGAAAGGTAAACTTTTTTATTTATGAATACATTAAACGATTTATATATTATAACTCACCATCATTAAATAGATTTTATTCTAAATTATTAATTGAAAATACTTAAATCAAAATTTTAATATTTCTTCATTTGAAATACAATGCAAAACAACACGAATTTAAAAGATTCATTATATTGGAAAGTAAACATTTCTTTTGCTGTGTCATTATTTCTCGATTATAACTATTATGTCTTAGGCTCAATTTGGTCGATTGTTGTTATAGGTCATGGTTAATACTCACAATACACGAAGATGATTCAAGACACCTTTTTATCTCCGGTGAAAAAATATAAATCGATCTACAAATAGTGCAAATCAAGATGCACATGGAGAATCTACGGGATGATAAATTTGGAAAATCATATTAAATCAAAATATGAAATTATAGAATCTGAAAAAAAAAAGTCAAAACAAAAAAAAATAGAGGAAAAGAAGAAACTTATTGATTGTAGAGGTGATAAAATGGGAAGAGGGGGAATTAAAAATGATCTTCATATGGAAAATCGAAAAATCAAGAAAGATTTAGAGACTATATAAAACAACTAAAATTTCATTTATTTGCGTCCAAAATATATAACACAACGAAGAATCTAAATGTGAGCCACGTGTTTCTTTAATTCTACTTTCATCTAGGTTTATATATACGAACATCCAGATATATAAGAAGCAAAAAAACAATTGTGTAATAATAAAAAAATTTTATTAGCCTTTTATGGTGCATAATAAAAATAACTATACAATGCACCATAAAGGTGATAAAATTTTTGTATTGCTCGATACTTATTATTAATGAAATAAATATTCATGAATTTGTATTGCCCGATTGATATGTCAAATGTCATGACAATATTTGAATTAATGAATTATGTACAGCGTTTAAGAAAAATACAATTTGATTATTACAAACCGTGTTTTGATATATATATATCGATCAATACAAACACACGAATTCTAATTTTTAATGTATAAGTTTAAAAAATAGATTTATAAGATGTAATGTAAACTAACAATGCCCTTTGTTCATAATATCTTTGAAATTTTAAAACTAATTTGTTGGAGGTAGTGATTGCATGATTTGGACTAGAGTTTTTCGCATGATTGTTTTTCCTATTCGTACCTGCATAATTGTTTTGGGATAAATTTAGTTTATAACATGATTAAAAATAATTATTGAGGTATGGACTTAATTTGAGAATCTTTAAAACATACTTATGTTTGAATTTTTTGATTGGCTTTAGATTTTGATTGGTGTAGATGTTTCTGTAGCATGACGATCGAAGTGTTAAAAAACCTTATTGATATATTTACAAAGGATAATTACACAACAACATGAACCAAAAAAACCTATATTAATGAATTTAAGTGTTAATTTTTTTAATATCGTTGATCACATGAGAATGACGCATGTTATAATCATCACTGTTTTCTTGATAATCATTTGAGCAATATTTGAATGAAAATGCATAGCAAGTCCATCCCATATTGATATTTTTACATCTTTTATGTATTTGAAATAATTCTAGCAAGGTGAGCAAATTATTGCGGAAGAAATAACATAATAGGTTAATGGAACAACAATATTAAATATTTACCTATTTAATAACAACCGAATTCTTATTTTTTATCACAACTAGGTAGCTGCAAGTTTGATACTTTCATAGCTATTTGAAGTCCAACAACATCCAACACTTAGAAAAATTAATTATATAAGCTTTTCAGCAAAGAAATAATATTATTGATTCAAAAACTATTTACCCGATCATTTCTTTGTGGTCAACCAATCCAACCAATACTCGAAATGAACGCGTTCTGAATTTGTATTTGGGAATCGTATTCTCTTTAATACATATGCACATACCACCGGTGAACTCTGTCACCTTTCGGGCAATGCTCTTCATTGTCTCCAAACTTCTTTCATTGTCTCTTTTGTCTTCTCACCCACATCATGAACCTTATCCTTCCCTATCTCTTTAAACCCATGAGCCATATCATATGGTTTTTCAGTCCCTTCCCTGGCCTTTTCTTTCGTCTCTTTAAAGTTGGCCCTCGTTGCCAATTTTTTCCATAGGAGCATCGAGCACATAGGCTTTAGCAAAATACCCTTTCAAGAAATCCTTGACAAGAGAAAAGATGCACATATTGTTGCCTATCAGCATAAATTTCAAGCAGAAACATGCATAGACATAACATGACAAATATAACGAATCAAAGTTACGTTTAAACTCACTTTCTCACATAACAATTATTCAGGTATATGGTGAGGAAACATACAATAGATGTGACAAATCAATGCTTTAAAATTTCAAAGTTACAGTTGTTATTATATGATGTTGATGAACTAAATTGTTAGAAACAAAACCATAATTTAGTAGTGTTATTGTATATTTTTTGCCATAACCATTCCAATTCATGTTAAGAGATCTAAACGAAATTGTGAAAAATATATCTTTCGATATTTTGAGAATATATCTCATATTTTGTCAACTTCAAAGTTAAAAACTATCTAATTTTATAATTTAAATATTTAGGAAAAATATTTTTTAGATTTATGGGTTTGCTTTCTTTATCGAGGGGATTAATTTTACAAATAAAAATAGACAATATATATAATCCAATATTAAATGTATATCTATAATTATATATTAGATATTAATCTTTTAAATCTTTAATATCTTTTGTATTTCACATCTCTTATCTTTCGCTTTCAAAACATCAAATTGGTCCTAAAATATTTTTACATGATAAAATTTCAGAATATACTACACATCACAATACATTTCGTGGACCATGTCGTTTTTTTATCCCGGGTTGTCTTAAAAAGAGCGATACAAATAATGTTACCTATTATATTCACAAACATTCTTCACTAATATTTTATCCATCACAATTTATTTAAAGTGTAGGCATATTATTTCATCCTTAAACCTTGCATGTTAAAACTATACCCTTAATATCTACAATTAATCTTTTATTACCATTGTATAAATTATTTTGAGCTTTATGTTGTCTATTTAAAACTATTATTATTTATTGATCAAATATATGTAAAAGAAATCTCACATTACGCCATACCATTTATTATTTCTTCAACTAATATTTTTAATACGTTATACAAAACAAGGGCATGATGAACTCATTTGTATTTTAAGTTTTTTTTTTAATTTTTCTAATTTCCGATATAATTTAATTTCTATATAAATATATTTTAATCAATCATGTAGTTGTATTATCAGATATATCTACAAAATATCATTACACTTCTTGCATTATTTAAATCTGTATAACATAAAAAAATTAAAATATCAATTTGCTAATACCTACCTATAATCAAATAATAGAATTCCAGTTGTTATTAAATAGATAAATATTTAATATTGTTGATCCATTAACCTATTATGTTATTTCTTCCACGATAATTTGCTCATCTTGCTTGAACTATTTCAAATACAGAAAAAATGCCGTAACAATATGATATGTGATGCACTTGCAATGCATTTTCCTTCAAATATTGCTCAAATGATTGTCAACAAAATAATTATGATCGTAATAAACGTTATTCCCATGATGATCAACGGTCTTAAAAAACAAATTAACATTTATATTAATTAATATTTTTTTGTTCATGTCATTGCGTAATTATCCTTTGTAAATGTATCAATCACGTTTGTTAACACTTCCACCATCCTACTCTACAACCATCTACACAAATATAAATCTAAAAACAATAAAAAAAATTCAAACATAATTAAATTTTAAAGATTCCCAAATAATGTCCACACCTCAATAATTGCTTTTTAATCATTTTATAAGTTAATTAGTCCTAAAACATTATGCATATACCGATCATATTCATAAGATTCCTAAATAAAAATTTAAGACGCGTTCATATCGAGCATTGGTTGGATTGGTTACAAAGGAGTTTTATCAGGTAAGTAGTTTTACAATGAATCAATAATATTATTTCTTTTCCAATAAGATTATCTAATTAATTTTTCTGAATTATAGATGTTGTTGGACTTCTAATCGCTATGCAAGGATTAAATTTGTTGCTACCTGCCTCTAATAAAAAAATAAAAATTCAGTTGTTATTAAACAATTAAGTATTCAATTTTGTTTCTTCGTTAACCTATTATGTTATTTCTTCCAAAACAATTTGCTTATCTTGCTTGAACCATTAATACTGAAAAGATGTCGTAACAATATCGATATAGGTTGAATTTGCTATACATTTTCATTCAAATATTCGTCAAATGATCGTCAAGAAAACAATGGTGATTGTAACATATGTTATTCCCATGATGATCAACGATATTTAAAAAACAAATTAACACTTATATTAATTAATATTTTTTTGTTCATGTCATTGCGTAATTATGCTTTGTAAATGTATCAATCACGTTTGTTAACACTTCGGCTGTTATACTCCACAAATATCTACACCAATACAAATATAAAGACAATTAAGAAATCAAACATATGTACATTTTAAAGATTCCAAAATTATGTCCATACCTCAATAATTATTTTCTAATCATGTTATAAATTAAATTTCATCCTAAAATATTATACAGGTACTGAAAGGAAAAACAATATGCGAAAAAACTCCATTCCAAACAATGCAATCCTTTCCCCTAACATATTACATTTTAAAATTTCAAAGATATTATGAATAAATAACAATGTTAGTTTACATTACATCTTATAAATCTATTGTTTAAAATTTTACTTTGAAAAAAAAAATTTGCATTTTTATTGGCCGATACATGTATCAAATGGCATGATAATATTGAATTAATAAATTATGTATGAAATTTAAGAAAAATACAATTTGATTATCACAAGACCGCGCAATGCGGGTGTATCATCTAGTAAAACAAAATAAGTTTTTTCTCGAACTCTCAGCTTGCCACATCAATAATGAAAAAAAAAACTTATTTAAAAAAATAAACCCTAAAATTTAGTTTTAACTAAATGTATTCCCAGATGAATACTAATCGACTGTTATTCTTTCAAGAATCGGTTGTCAACGCTATGCCTCCAAGATGATCCAAAACTTGCCATGAAGGACTATGAAAATCACTAAAATAAACTATGGAACTGAAATTTTGTTAACAGAATGATTTACTAAAAATTCTACATTATCCTTCCATGGGATCGAATTACACGAATTCAAATAAGATGACAGTGATGCTTGAAGAAATTACTTGCAAGAGAAGATACTCATCAACAAGCTATGAATGTTCTATCAACTATTGATTGAAAAGTATGCGTACTACCTCAGCGAATGATTTCTGTATTAAAACAAAAATTTTCATACTACTTCTATTTAGACTAACAACTATTGAATTGGTAATACGACTCTACTTCAACTGCACTTCTTGAAGCTAATGGAAATACACTCAAATGAAGAAGTTCTGGTACCGCCTGAACCAACTACTTTCGACATTCTCAAGGCTGTGTTTTCCAAGCTTGAACCATGCCATCAATAATCCTACTCTTTTGGTCAACTTTAGGTTCCCACCTTTGCTCGTTTTCTAAGAATTTCCATCACAACTGCAAAACCAAATAATATATTCTCTCACCGATACATCTTTGTTCGAATCAGCTTTGCTCTGTCTCTACTGCTTAGCCACCGAGTAGCTTCATTCCAATCCTACTGCATACCTCGCCTAAGTCAATAAGAGACTTACAGCCCCAACCCCTTATCACACGGATAAATTGAGCTACATAGGTACGACTGAGTCACTACAAATCACACTGTTTAAATTGATCTTACCTTCTGGGAGTCGGAGTTTCGACGACTATCCACTTAAAGGTAGAAATTTTAAGCAACTTTTCCTCCCTCTTTAGACGCTTATGTATTTACCGCCAGTCAGGTTTGATGTAATAGATCCAAGCTATTTAGGTTTGGGAATTGGTCTTCCAGAAAATAGTGATTTGACATGATTTTGGTTGCACGGGGACTTATCCATGTAAGAAGCGTGTTTTCCCCTTCCAGAGATGGTGCATTGGCGGTGGTTTGGTTTGTTGGGGACTTCTCCATGGTTATTTTTAGGTTCACACGAGTTGTTTTGTTTAACCTATAAGGTCATTAAAAAATACGTAATTTTTTTATCATATGTTCAATAATTCTATATGTTATTTGATTCTTCATATTTCTTTTTTTTGATGTTTGTATCTTTGTCATTGTATGCATTTTCAAGTAAGACAACACACAAATTATTATACTTTTGCTACGCAATGAGAAAGCCTCTAAAAAAGTGTTCCATGTCAGCAAATACAACTTGTACAGAATTTGTCTTAAAGCTTATAAATATGATTCAAATTAAATTTTTGCTTGTCTTGATATTTTCACTTTTTTTTTCAGTTGGGAACGCGTCTTTGACTATCACATTTTCCATAATCAATAACCTTTCAAATCCTCCCGAAACAACGTCTGACTTGAAATGCAAATGTATGTCATTAAAGTAGATCTTTTAATTCTTTATGTTTTCTATTTTAAATTTCATTTATGTTATTAATAAAAAAAATTGGTATATGGATTTCAATTACGTTCTAACATACATTTTAATTTTACATTGATATAGGCCTTTTTAAAAACGCACGAGACAATCACACAGTCATTATGTTGGAAAAAAAATACAAACGCAATCAATGTATGTTTAAATTTATAATAAATTGCAAAAATATAGCGTCAATATTTATTTATTATATTTACTGTCTTTTAAAAATCAAATTAAATCTCGTCCATCTAAAATTCTTAAACATTGTTTGAAATGATACTTCAATCGCCAAGCTTATATTTTTAATTCTATAACAGCTCTAACTACACACACTACTTCTACTACATGCTCTTTGACGTCACATGCATGAGGTTTGTTTTAATCGTTTCCTACTATTTACCTTAGTCATTTCACTGATCATCTCGTTTTCATACGTATTTCTTGTACGATTTAGGATACGTTTTCGAAACATATGTGATGTTTTACGTATGATTCCGATTCCGTTTTACTTGCTTTCGTGCTTTTCATGTTCTTGCAGGTTTTTACGCATATTTGGATCATTTTGGAGCTAAAGGAACATGCACGGAGCTAAGGAGCAACTTCGGGGATCATCACGGGACAAACGGGACGAGATTGAGCATGGAAAAGCCTCACCCGGTCAGGCACAACCCTTGCACGATCGGGCAAAACCTACGGCCAATTGGACAGAACATTTTGCACGACTCGGGCATGTCTTGCCCGACCAGAGGCGGTGTTGCTCGAATTCATGAAGGAGCAGAAGCAGCAACAATCGATTCGAACCAAATTCGACGCGGATGTTGGGACAGCGATTAGTGAGCTTAAAACTCAAATGGAGTCTCTGAGCACTCATGTGAAGATGTTGGAAAACTCCATAGCACAACAGGCCGCCTCATCCTCTCGGAATCCCGGACAACTTCCCGGGAAGCCCGATCTTAACCCTAGCGAGCATGTGAATGCTATAACCTTGCGCAGCGGTAATGTGCTTACGAATCCACCCCCAAAAGAGCACGAGAGAGTTGCTGGAAAATCAGTAGACAAGGGAAAAGGTATTGCGAATGAGGGAGAAGCTGATTCAGAATTGGAAAAACCGTACGTAGCTCCACCGGCGTACAAGCCTCCGATACCGTTCCCGCAGCGATTGGTGAGCAGCAAAAACGAGCCAAGGTACGCACGATTCGTAGAAATACTTAAGAAACTTCAGATTAACTTACCTTTTGTAGAAGCTCTCCAACAAATGCCCATGTACGCCAAATTTCTCAAAGAAATTCTGTCCAACAAACGGCGTATCGAAGAGAGTGAGACGGTAGCACTCACCGAGGAATGCAGTGCCATTCTTCAAAACAAGCTGCCCCCGAAGTTGAAGGACCCCGGAAGCTTCTCCATTCCATGCACAATAGGTAATCTTGATATTGATAAAGCATTGTGTGATTTAGGAGCAAGCGTGAGCCTCATGCCACACTCGGTCTTCAAGCGGATGAACTTCGGTGATCTTAAACCTACCAAGATGTCTCTCCAACTCGCTGATCGTTCGGTAAGATATCCGGTGGGGATTGTTGAGAACATTCCCACCAAGGTAGGTAATTTATGTATTCCCGCTGATTTTGTTGTACTTGACATAGAAGAGGATGCTAGGATACCTATTATACTTGGTAGGCCTTTCTTAGCTACTGCAGGTGCGATGATAGATGTACAACAAGGGAAACTTTCCCTATGTGTCGGAGACGAAACGATTGAATTCAACTTGTCCAAAACCATGAACGGACCCTCTATGAAGGAGTCTTGCTTTCGAATCGACTTGCTGGACGAGCTAACGAACGACACGTTTGATCAAGTAAGTATCTCCGATCCACTCATTAGATGTTTAACTCAAATTTGCGAAGATGCAGGTCTTACCGACGAAGAAGCTGAGGCGTACGCAGAATTCATGAGTGCTGTTCAAACACTAAGCAACGTTCCACATGAGAAGATAACTCACGAAGTACAAACTGACTTCGCAGTAGAGAAGGCACCCAAACTCGAGTTGAAGCCGCTGCCCTCTTCTCTTCGGTATGAGTATCTCGGACTTAATGATACATATCCCGTTATTGTCAATGCTGACTTGAGTGTAGATGAGACGCAAAGGCTGCTTGAATGTTTGAGAAAGCATAGGAAAGTGATCGGATATACCATCGAGGACATCAAGGGTCTAAGCCCTTCGTTATGCATGCATCGGATTCTCATGGAGGACGGGCATAAACCGTCAATTGAAGCGCAAAGGCGGCTGAACCCCAACTTAAAAGAGGTAGTGAAAAAGGAGATTCTTAAACTTTTGGATGCAGGTATCATATATCCTATCTCGGACAGCGAATGGGTGAGCCCCGTGCATGTCGTGCCCAAGAAAGGAGGGATGACGGTAGTGCGCAACGATAACAACGAGCTGATTCCAACAAGGACCGTCACGGGATGGAGGATGTGCATAGACTACCGCAAGCTCAACAAGGCAACAAGGAAAGATCACTTCCCTCTTCCATTCATCGATCAAATGTTAGAACGGTTAGCGAATCATGCCTACTTTTGTTATTTGGATGGATATTCTGGTTTCTTTCAGATTCCCATTCACCCTCAAGACCAAGAGAAGACAACTTTCACGTGTCCTTATGGGACATTCGCCTACCGACGTATGCCTTTTGGCCTCTGCAACGCTCCGGCTACTTTCCAGCGTTGTATGATGGCAATCTTTTCGGATTTGATCGAACATATCATGGAAGTATTTATGGATGATTTCTCGGTTTATGGTTCTACATTCGATGATTGTCTTGTTAACCTTTCTAGAGTGTTACAGCGATGTGAGGAAGCGAACCTTGTTCTAAATTGGGAAAAGTGTCATTTCATGGTGAAGGAAGGTATCGTGCTCGGACACATGATCTCCTCACGGGGCATAGAAGTCGACAAAGCCAAGATTGAGGTAATCGAGAAACTTCCTCCACCTATTTCGGTTAAACAAATTCGTAGCTTCCTAGGGCATGCAGGTTTTTATCGGAGGTTCATCAAAGACTTCTCAAAGATCACAAAACCATTGACGGAGCTGCTGGCCAAAGACGCCACATTTGAATTCTCTCGAGAGTGCCACGACGCCTTCAACACCATCAAGAAAGCACTGGTTTCGGCACCCATCATTCAGCCACCTGATTGGAGCCTTCCATTCGAGATTATGTGTGACGCTAGCGACTACGCTGTAGGCGCTGTCCTAGGGCAGCGAAGGGACAAGGTCTCTCATGTCATCTCCTACGCTAGCAAGACATTGGATGACGCCCAAATCAACTATGCCACAACCGAGAAGGAGCTCCTTGCCGTCGTCTTCGCCTTTGACAAGTTCAAATCCTATCTCGTCGGGTCAAAGGTAATCGTTTATACTGACCATGCAGCACTTAAGTATCTTCTAGGGAAGAAGGACGCGAAACCACGCCTCATCCGATGGATCCTTCTTCTACAAGAGTTCGATCTCGAAATCAAAGATAGGAAGGGGTCGGAGAATGTCGTTGCAGATCACCTCTCTCGCATTGTTGTAGAGGATGCGAGACCTATCAATGACTCCTTGAAAGACGACAGCATATGCGTAATAGATTCGGGTAAACCCGCTCCTTGGTATGCTGATTTTGTTAATTTTCTTGTGAGCGGTATGCTACGCCCCGATCTTTCTTTTCATGCGCGCAGGAAGTTCTTTTCGGATGTCAAACACTACTATTGGGACGATCCAATTCTGTACAAGAGATGTGGGGACGGAGTCATTAGGAGATGCGTCCCCGAGGAAGAGGTAGAGAGCATCCTATTCCATTGCCATGGATCGGATTATGGAGGCCACTTCATCAAGTCCAAAACCGCTTCTAAGGTGCTTCAAGCAGGTTTTTATTGGCCAAACCTCTTCAAGGACACCCATAGGTACGTTTCCTCTTGTGATAGATGTCAAAGAACGGGAAATATAGGTAGGAGGAACGAGATGCCACAGAATTACATCCTCGAGGTCGAATTGTTCGATGTTTGGGGTGTAGATTTCATGGGACCTTTCCCATCATCATGTGGCAACCAATACATATTGGTAGGTGTAGATTATGTGTCTAAGTGGGTAGAAGCCATAGCAACGCCGACTAATGACGCTAGGGTAGTGATGAAGTTCTTTAAGAAGATCATATTCCCTCGTTTTGGAGTTCCTAGGCTAGTCATTAGTGACGGAGGTTCACACTTCATTGCACGACAATTTGAGTCCCTCCTTAAGCATTATGGCGTGAGACATAGGATAGCTACACCGTACCACCCACAAACCAGCGGACAGGTAGAGGTTTGGAATCGAGAGATTAAGAGAATACTAGAGAAAACGGTGTCTAGGTCCCGTCGAGATTGGTCGATGAAGATAGATGATGCATTATGGGCCTATAGGACAGCGTTCAAAACTCCAATTGGTATGACTCCTTTTCAGCTTGTTTATGGAAAATCTTGCCACTTACCTGTCGAGCTAGAGCACCGCGCCTATTGGGCGACAAAGCTCCTTAACTTTGATCTTAAGAGCGCAGGTGAGAAACGACTTTTGCAGATTAACGAGCTTGACGAGCTCCGTCTTGACGCCTACGAGAACACTAAGATCTACAAGGAGCGTGCCAAGAGATGGCACGACAAGAAGATCCTACCTCATGATTTTCAGCAAGGTGACTTGGTTCTACTTTTTAATTCTCGTCTTAAGCTTTTTCCAGGAAAACTACGGTCGCGTTGGT